>JAPPVO010000002.1:127744624-127872610 GCA_030407325.1 Camellia japonica | reverse complement strand
CCTCTACTAACCGTGATATCCGTTTTTGAAAACTTTATGCGTTCTTATTCCGGTTATTAACCTAGAATTACTATGTGATGCGCACAACACAAAAGTATAGACTAGATTGCCTAACTTGAAAATAAACATTGCATATCCGTTTTGTCTTGAAAAACGTGTTGTTTTTTTGCTACTCGAAAGTAGGCTAAAATACGGATTTCAATGAGTTGTTCCAACTCACGCAATCCAACCTCCACCCACAGGCATTCAAACAGTTTATCTCACGTAAGCATTTAGCCGCATGGCAATCATACTGTCATGTTAGCATTCACACGCATGCGCTATGCTAAAGCATAAAAACTTACATCGTATTCCGCGCCAAAACAATAACCCGGTTAGCAAACATGCATGACCTAGTTCATGTTAAGTGGCTAATGCAACACAGGCATAGATGCAATCTAGAGTAGGCTCGGCTAACCCTAAGCATGGTACGTGAAATGTTACAATTATCACGTATTCAAATTGGAATTGAAAATACGGTGCAGTTTGAATGATGTACCGAGCCCGGTGCATGTTTAACAAATGCATGGATGCACGCATGCATTGCATAAGGTATGCTAATTTAGACGTGCCCTAATCTACCATCGTAAGCAGGTAAATAAAAGGGAGAAAGAAATGGGGGTTGGAAGACATGCACCCACTCACACACACTTATTACAATTTTGCCCTCGCTCGGAGGGACCGAATAATAATAATACAGAACCGAATAAATAACTAACTACTCTAGCTAATTAAATATTACAAATTAACTAAATTAATTAAATAAATTAATTAATCTAATTAAGCAGTAAACCGCCTCGGGATGAGGTCCGGATGCAACACGCGCTCGGATTGGCTCGGAACCACACTGCCATGCACGGATTGCCTCTGTTTCCCCTGCTTTCCTCCTCTGAAAATTGCCAAAGTCCAAAAGCACCTCTCAGGGCACTGGGGAGTACCACCGGCTGGGGCAGAGCACCACCGACTGAAGGAGGAGGCCACCGGCACGGAATTGTTCCATCGGCTGGGAAAACACTGCCGGTCGGCACTAAAAAGTGCCGGTCGGCACAAAATGTTTTGCAGATCCTGCAACTCACAGCAGCAGAGGACAAACTATGCATGGCAAGGTAATTCAAAGCATGTATGCACAAAACACATCCCACATCATGTTAATGACTCAATGGGGCATGTGCCTCGATCCTCGGACCACCAATCGCGCATTTTCATGCACGATGGCCCTAAGAATCAAGAATGCAACTTTGATTTCAAATGCATGTAATGCAAACAAGCAAGTAAGGGTGCCAAACCTCTATCAAACTCACTTCAAGAGACCTAGCATGCAAGCAAATGTGATGCAATCCTAAGCATGTTATCTAGGCATGCAACATGGACAATGTGATGCACTTGTGCGAGGCATACAAGCAAGCATGATTTATGAGCATGCAAACCAATGGAAGGATGGTCTTATACATGAATTAGGCAACTCTAAAAGGCCCTAAATCAGTGGCCAAATGCTAAGTCAAGAGGGCCAAGCACACATGCACACATGCACAAGTTAAGGCACCAACACTTAAGCATAATAAACAACATTCAAGCACACTTGAGATGAGTTGAACATGGGCTACTAGCATACATGAAAAGCTCTGAAATCCGTGCAAAACTTGATGCCAAATCATGCAACAAAGCAAGCCAAAGCATGCAACAAATGGCCCAAATCTTGAAACAAGCCAATGAGGCATTGAACTACACTTATGCAAAGCAATTATGGCATGCATTAAACAACCTAAAACAGAGTTATAGCATGTTAAAAAAGCCAAATGGCTACTTAGATAGCATCTAAGAGGCACAAGCACAAAGGCATGCAACATGACCAAAACATGGAGCATTCAATACATACTCTTAAAGCATTAAAGAAGCATGCAAGGCGATCAAACAAGCACATTACAAGGTCTGAAATGGCAAGTTAGATGGTTCTAAACCATCAAAAATGAAGCAAGTAAGGCATGCTACACACTCATGTTCTTATGGCCAACAAGCCAAATACAAAGAGGCTACAAAATACATGCTAAGATTGACCAAAACAACTATGGACAGAACTAAAGCATGGTAAAATAAGCCTACAAGCTTCATGGATCTAGGCCTAAAACATGCTAGAAATGAAGGCACACTACCTAGACATGTTAAGGCATCAAAAGGCATTACAAGGCAACCATGCTAAGCATGCATGAGGGACCTAAACCAACTTGAAATCATGTTATAACATGGAAATATAAGCATGAAAAACAAGTCAAACATGCTCAACACACACTCAAGCATAGTGTTCCTTAAGGAAGCCAAACTTGCCCTTTTCAAGGACATCAAGGAGAGGGGGTGGCCCTCTCCTTCCTAGGACTTTAAGGCACCATCTCCACCATTGAAATCCCTCAAGATTTCAGTGGTGGAGAGGCCCAAGCACAAAAGTCCCGGATCTCTCACAAAATAGCACAAAAAGTGACCTTTTCAAGGCCTAAGGGTGGTCAAACTTGCTCAAACCACAAAACACTCTTAATATACAATGAAGAGTCTTAAAAAACAGAACTTTTATGTATTATATGCTAAGCACAAAAAACTGTTTTAAAGTAAGCAAAAGAGGGTGCAAAAATGGGGTAAAAAGAGGACTAGTATCTCACCCTTGTTGACCTCTTTAACAAAGTTGTAGTTGATGCTTCCTTAGGCTCAAAATCTGTCAAGAACTTCAAAAACCAGCCCTTAGAACCTTAGTTGCAAGGAGAAGGTGAAACACTAGGTGTTTGTGTGCAATAGTAAGGCACAAAACACCTAGACACACAAGAGAAGGATAGAGATAGAATGTGTATGCAACTCAAACCCTAGAAAAACCAGAGCTTCTCTCTCTCTTTTCCTCTCTCACTCTCCAAATTTTCTAACCCTTGAGCCAAGAGAAGAGCCTTCTCTCTTATAGACAACCAAGACTTACAAGCTAAGTCATCCAAGGGCTCATCCCCTCCATACACGTGTATGGAGGGGAAAACAAACGCCAACAGCTGTCTAAAAATATCCCATAAAGCAGCTGTATAGGAGTCGGCAGGGCAAAATGGTCATTTTGCCAAAAATGGTGCCGACCGGCACAAAAGAGTGCTGACCGGCACAATAAAGTGCCGATGGCAACATAATCCAGCCGGTGGCCTCTAGCCACAGCCGGTGGTATGTGGGGGTGCCTCACAAAGCAATCCCTGCCCTCCTAAGGCAAAACACAAGTGTTTGGTGCAAAACCAAGCACAAAACGGTCGAGTTCGGAGGTCCTGAGGCAAGGCGCGCGTAGCCGAGAACTCCGGGAACTCCAAACGAACACAAACATGGATAATCACCGAGTGTTCCAACGGTGACATCCAAGTTTGAGGACGGTCAAAAATGGGGTGTCTACAATTACAAAATCTTAATTGTAAAATTGAGATTGACTAGGAAAATGACATGTATATTGATAAGCAAAATGACATATGTTGTTGTTATCACTACTAAAAAAAGTATTTTTTGCGACTGCTACAAGTCGTTGCAAATAATAAAAACAGTCGCAAAAAACCTTTTGCGACGACCCATGCGACGACAAATAAGAGTTGCGAATGTGGGGATGGCAAATACTATTTGCAACTGCAAAACATCAGTCGCAAACTATTTGCGACCGCCTAACCTATTTATAGCGACTGATATTTTGCCATCGCAAAAAAAAAAAAAAAAAAAAAAACCACCTACAATCATATATATATATATATTCAAATATTATATACAGTAAATGTAAAGACATATTTGCAAAAATCTCAAAATTCATGCATTATTTTCCATTTCTTCCCTTAATAAAATTCTCTTTCTTCAAAAAAAAAAAAAGTTGTGCAACAATACAAAAAACATTTGAGGTTACAGTAGTTCTGATTCTAAAAATCCTTCACAGTCTTGTTACAGAGTCAGAAGAAGAGCAATAACTCTTGAGATTACAGATATCTTCTGATTTCGTCATCTACTTTGAGAGAGAGAGAGAGAGAGAGAGAGAGAAAGAAAGCAAAGTAGCTCAAGTATTAGCCTAGGGAAACAATGGAGCTCAAGAATGCTTTAAAATAGTAACAATGATCTATATAATATCTATAAATTCATGTTAAATTTTGACAGATGATAGTTAGGTGCTAAACAGTCAAAACTCACAAGCCTAAGCATACAAAGCAACACTAGCAATATGATTATGAGCAAAATAGAGATAAAATGTTAAGCTATGAACAAAAAAGTGATTTCCGAACACATTAAAAAGTATGTAGCAGTAAAAATTGACAAGAATGCTTGTTTGTCTTATCTCTATTCATTTTCATTCTCAATTAAGTTTGACTGCATATTAAGCAAGAATTATCCATAGAAGTTTTTCAACTGTCTCATGGTTCTCTTTATCTTATCAAACCATGCGACATTAACATTTTTTCTACACTTTCCTTTTTTTCTTTCCTCAGAACTATCACAAACCTCAAAATATACTTTCCATTAAACCAAAGAACTAAACAATCAAAAAAAATTGAAAGTGATTTAATACATTACACAATTAAAAAATTAGACTACACTTTCTGACTCTTGTCATTCTTTGTACCTAAATTCTTCCATTTCCTAAATTCTTCCACATTCCAAAAACAACATTTTGGAGAGGAAGCCTTCATCTTGCTTTGTATGTAGGGATTTCAGAATTGGTTAAGTGAGGGGGTCAGCAATCCAATGCTAGAGCCAATGTGATCTACTACTACTACCATAGTGCAACAAAAACTTGTTAACAAAGATAAAATACTTACATGGTTCTGTTTGTAACGCCCCAAAAATTGGGCAGGGTATATCTATTTATGAAACAAAACCCACCTGATAGACAAACACACACACACACACACACACACATATATATATAGCTAACTATTCCATACATCCATTTCCATTAAATCCCAAATGCCAAATACATGCTGTTCACATCTCAATGCCCCAGTTCCAATCCCAAGCATGCATTTTACAACAAGTACGGAATGGAAGCCAAACAGATAATAAGCACAGGCTTGTAAATTTATCCAAGAACATTCTCGGTTACACAAAATGGAGTTTCAACTCAATGCAAATACAACCTTGGGCTTACATTCAACAAATAACAATAAAACAAAAATGAAACCTCAGCTCCGAGTCCTCCCAAGTCAATGCCTTGGCGGATGTATATCACATGTACCTGAAATGGTTTCTCTTATAGGGTGAGCCATAGCCTAGTAGAGATATACTAGACAACATATGGACCATGACAAGACTAAAGAGGAGTATGCTCATGCTATGCTCATGATAAAACAGTTTATCTCTCTTTTATAAAGCATGCAATGCTGAGATGCAACAACAGATATAAAGCCATTTCCATTTTAAACCATATTGTAGACACCCATTTTTGACCGTCCTCAAGACTTGGACGTCACCGCTTGAACACTCGGTGATTATCCATGTTTGTGTTCGTTTGGAGTTCCCGGAGTTCTCGGCTGCGCGCGCCTTGCCTCGGACCTCCGAACTCGACCGTTTGTGTTTGGTTTTGCACCAAACACTTGTGTTTTGCCTTGGAAGGCAGGGAATGCTTTGTGAGGCATTCCCACACACCACCGGCAGTGGCTAGAGGCCACCGGCTGTTTGGTGTTGCCACCGGCACTATATTGTGCCGGTCGGCACTATTTTGTGCCGGTCGGCACTCTTTTTGGCAAAATGACCATTTTGCCCTGCCGACCACTTTACAGCTGTTTTTGGAGATATTTTCAGACAGCTTTCTGGTGTTTGTTTCCCCTCCATACACGTGTATGGAGGGATGAGCCCTTTTGATGCTTAACTTGTAAGTTTTCATGCCTATAAGAGAAGGCTCTTCTCTTGGCTCAAGGTTAGAAAATTTTGAGAGTTAGAGAGAAAAGAGAGAGAGAAGCTCTGGTTTTTCTAGGGTTTGAGTTGCATACACCTTCTATCTCTATCTTCCTTTTGTGTGTCTAGGTGTTTTGTGCCTTACTATTGCACACAAACACCTAGTGTCTCACCTTCCTTGCAACTGAGGTTCTAGGCTGTTTTTGAGTTCTTGACTGGTTTGGAGCTCAAGGACCAACACAACCTTTGTGAAGAAAAGCTTCAAGGGTAAGAAACTTACTTTATTTACCCCATTTTTGCACTCCATTTTTCCTAGTTTAAAACAGTTTTTGTGCTTAGTTATAACACATAAAAGTTCTGTTTTTTAAGCCTCTTTGTTGTATATTAAGGGTGCTAGGTGATTTGGGTAGGTTTGACCATCCTTAGGCCTTGAAAAGGCCACTTTTTGTGCTATTTTGTGGGATCCGAGACTTTGGTGTTAGGATCTCTTCACCACTGAAATCTTGAGGGATTTCAGTGGTGAGAGCATGCCTTAGAGTCTCAAGAAGGAGAGGGCCACCCCCTCTCCTTGATGTCCTTGAAAAGGGCAAATTTTGCTTCCTTATGGAGCTTCATGCTTGAGTGTGTGTTGAGCATGTTTGACTTGTTTTCCATGCTTATATTGCCATGTCATAACATGATTTCAAGTTGGTTTTGGTCTCCTATGCATGCTTAGTATAGTTGCCTTGCAATGCCTCTTTATGCCTTAACATGCCTAGGTTGTGTGCCTTCATTTCTAGCATGTTTTAGGCTTGTGATTTGTGAAGCTTGTATGCTCATTTTCCATGTTAGTCTGTCCATAAGTATTTGGTCAATCTCATGCATTACATAGCCCTTTGCATTTGGCTTGTTGGCCTTAGAGCATGTGAGTGTAGCATGCTTGCTTGCTATTTTCAATGATTTGAACCATCTAACATGCCATTTCAGACCTTAGATGTGCTTGTTTGTTGCCTTGCATGCCTCTTTAATGCTTTAAAGCTTGTGTTAAATGCTCCATGTTTTGGTCATGTTGCATGCCTTTGATTTCATGCTCTTAGATGCCATCTAAGTGGTCCTTTGGCCTATTTGACATGCTAAAATCTGTTTTGGTTGATTAATGCATGCCATGTGTTTGTGCAAGTGTGGTTTAATGCCCATTACTTGCTTAAGCCTAGACCATTTGCATGCTTTGTTTGATGTTTTGTTGCATGATTTGGCATCATGTTTGAATGAATTTCAGAGCTTTCAATGCATGCTTTTAGCCATGTTTGGCCTCTTTAAGTATGCTTGAATGTTGCTTATTTATGCCTTGGGTTTGGACCTCAACATGTGCATTGTGTGTGTGTGTTTAGTCCCCATTCTAGGCATTTGGCTACTGATTTTTGGGCCTTTTAGAGTTGCCTAATTCATGTATAAGTCCATCCCCCATTGGTTTGCATGTTTGCTTGTATGCCTTGCATAAGTGCATCACATTGTTCACTTTGCATGATAGATAACATGCTTAGGGCTTCATCACATTGACATGCATGTTAGGTCTCTTGAAGTGAGTTTGATAGAGGTTTGGCACCCTTGTTTGCTTGATTGCATTGCATGCATTTGAAATTAAAATTGCACTCTCGGTTCTTTGGGCCATCATGCATGGAAATGCGTGATTGGTGGTCCGAGAACCGAGGCACACCCCCCCCTTTGAGTCAAAATATGATAAGGATTGTGTTTGGTGCATACATGCTTTGAATCACATTGCCATGCATTTTGTTGCCCTCTGCTGCTGTGAGTTGCAGGTTTTGCAGGCATTTTGTGCCGACCGGCACTGTTTAGTGCCGACCGGCAGTGAATTGGCAGCCGATGCTTCACTCAGTGCCGGTGGCCACATCCTTCAGCCGGTGGTGTTATACCCCAGCCGGTGGTACTCCCCAGTGCCCTGAGAGGCACTCCTGGGACTTTGGCAATTTTCAGAGGAGGATAGCAGGGAAAACAGAGGCACACTTGCATGACAGTGCGATTCTGAGCGAATCCCGGCGCGCGCTGCATTTGGCCCTCCTCCCGAGGCATTTACTGTTTTAATTAGATTAATTATTTGTTAATTAATTTAGTGAATTTGTAATAATTAATTAGCTTGCGTAGTTAATTATTTGTATTATTATTTTGGTCCCTCCGAGCGAGGGCAAAAATGTAATAAGTGTGTGTGAGTGGGTGTATGTCTTCCAACCCCACTTCTTTCTCTCCCTTTTATTTACCTGCTTTGATGGTAGATTAGGGCATACTTATTTTAGCATACCTTATGCAATGCATGCGTGCATTCATGCATTTGTTTACATGCATCGGGCTCGGCACATCATGCAAACTGCATTGTATTTCAATTCCAAATTGAATACGTGATAGTTGTTGCATTTCATGTGCCATGCTTAGGATAGCCGAGCCTGTCTAGATTACATCCGTATGCGATGCATTAGCCACTTAACATGAACTAGGTCATGCATGTTTGCTAACCGGGTTATTGTTTTTGGCACGGAGTACGATGTAAGTTTTTATGCTTTAGCACTTCGCATGCGTGTGAATGTTAACATGACAGTATGCTTGCCATGCGGCTAAATGCTTATGTGATATACTGTTTGAATGCCTGTGGGTGGAGGTTGGATTGCGTGAGTTGGAACAACTCATTGAAATCCGTATTTTAGCCTACTTGCGAGTAGCAAAAACCAACACGTTTTTCGAGACAAAACGGATATGCAATGTTTATTTCCAAATTAGGCAATCTAGTCTATACTTGTTTGCTGCGCATAACATAGTAATTCTAGGTTAATAATTGGAATAAGAACGCATAATGTTTTCAAAAACGGATATCACGGTTAGTAGAGGCCGGTCTTCGGACCGGGCGAAAGGGGGTGCTCATAGCTGACCTTCCCCGATCGTACCCAAGCTCCCGAGCCAAGTCACTTTGGTGATGACGGACATGTGGCCTTCGGCACCGAGTCAGGGTTTCCTAAATTCCCATAAAATATTTAGGTGGCGACTCTGTAATCTGGCAAAGCAGTCCATGTTTGGCACTACTTTTTCAAAAATCTGTTTTTCTTCAAAACGATTTGCCAGAGTTGGACTCTTTGGTTCAGATTTAGAACCGCACACAAAAGGAGAGTCCGAACTGTAGCGAGGTCCCGCGGGCGTCTACAGTTTCTGGCGACTCTGCTGGGGAGTTTAGAGAGCTTGACTCGAACTCGTGATATCCTGTTTTGACTACACTTATGTGTTTCTTTGCATTGCATGTGCATTGGTGCGCCTAGGACACCGTGTTGGCCATCTGCTATTCCTGAGCGGTTTGCCGGAGGCTTGTCTTGTCAAGGCATGTCCATAAGGCTGACCGGTTGCGGGCTCTGCCAGTATGGGAACACAAACCCCGGTTTTACCGGGGCACCCTTTTTGACCATTCGACCTAGTGCATATTCGGAATCCATAGTGACCATTCCAAACTAGGACAGGTTGCTTTACCCGATATAGGTTGTTTGAAACCGCTGTGTGCGTAGTGAAACCCTAGCTCCTGACAAAATAGGACAGGGAAACCCTACCCCAACATAGGGGTGTATTGGCTCTCTTTTATCTGCTATGTGCTTTTAGAATGCATCTCTGCAGGGAGAACGCACATATCAGTTTGCAATCTTTGATATTGATATTTGGCCCGAGGGCACCAGTATCAGTTTTTGGGGAATCAGTTATATCCGCGGGTATCAGTTCAGTTTTGAACAGTGAATCTGGGGAACAGTGATCAGCAGTATAGTACCGTTGTTTGGCTACACCCGTGTTTGATCTGTCTGGGGCTGAAGTACCGTTTGTTTTCCGTTTCAGTTCAGAGATTCAGAGAGTTGGGCTAGAATAGCTAGTGTTTTTTGCTGAGGCAGAATTTAGCATGATGCAGAATCCAGAAGAGCTTGTGGTCATGACGGCCGCATTGAATCAGGGGATCACCCTACAAGATGAGACTACCGTTGACATGCCGCATCCGCCCAGATCGCCGGCTGCGCACCCGGTTTGGGCCCCTCAGCTGTATCAGGCTCGCGAGCCCACTACATTTGAACTAATGGGGATGATAGGTGATCTTCAAAGGTCCGTGACGGATCTCGCCTACGGATGTCAGTTTCACCGCCAGCCGCACCATATGTCGGAGGCTTCATACCCCAGGAACCCCGCTACTGGGACGAATTGTATCGAACTCAGCCAACCGGAGATGGCCTCCAGCTATGGAACGAAGCATCAAACCAAGATCTGAATCAGGCCGAGGCCAGAGGAAAAGAAAGATGAGGCAGATGCCGACCCATCGAACAACTGCTGTGGGCAGTAGAGGCTTTGAAAGCCGGAGGGATGAACAAGCAACAGATATCTGCAGTTATGTCAAAAGCTGTGGAGGATGCTTTCCCCACCCGCCTGAGGGCAGCTCCAGTCAATCAGAGAACGGGATAGGCCCCGTCATGCCAAACAGTTCTTCCCGTTCCAGCCTTGCATTCCGAAAGAATCAGAAATCCAAAGCCGCACCCGCTGACCCGTTCGCTAGTGCATCTAGCAAGAGTGTTCAGGCTCCAAAGTACCTGCCCCGAGGGCGCAGGGCCTTCCATCCTCTCCACATGCCTTTGTCTAGGGCACTTTTGATCTTGACCAAAAAGGGGCATCTTACACCCCTCGATCCTAGGCCACTCCCCAAACCCCTTCCAGCAGGCCATGATGCCACTCAGTACTGTGCGTACCACCAGCAGTCAGGCCATGCTACTGATAACTGCTTCCGCCTCCGTCACGAGGTACAAGATTTGATTGATAACAAGGTTATCCTCCCGCCCACCTCGGCCAAATCATCACTACAGAGTTCTTGGAGTACGAGGACACAGATACGGAGGACACAGATACCGTGAGTATATAATCAGCAGATGAATTGCCTGTGGGCAGTGTCTGGTACATTTTTGGATGCGCGTTTGGCACGCATTTTTGAGCACTTGCCAAGGCTAGTTTTGTAAATTCTGACTTGGGTGTCGAGTCAGTCTTTGTTTTGTCTTGAACCTGTCTCATTGTTTTGAGACATTCCTTTTGCTTAAGGGTCTGTCTAATTGTAATGAGTCAGTCCCTCTTGTATAGAGTACCAGGTGATTTCGGGGTTGTTGCCTCAAACACCGTTTTTTCTTATAAACAGTAGTTTTTGCTTTTTGAGTTCGTTTCTACAGGAGCCAGTTATGCCAACAAATCTGAATGAAACAGCCGTGGCTATCGCGTTCCGTACTTGTTGCTATTTGAATCAACTACGCCAGAGGGTGTGAATGGAATGACAGCATATCGCCCCTGCCCTTTTGTGCCCTGGGCATTGTTGTAATGACCTAAGTTTTTCAAAACCCTTTTGAACACTGCGGTGATGAAAACGAAGAGGAAGTAATTCCTCGGGTTTTGCAAAATTTTGATCATTTTGAGAAAGAAACGCATGCTAAGCTTTTTATGAATGAAATCATGCTGTCAGCGTGAGTACTGAGAAGGACCCTGGCTGACCAGACTGGTTCCACACTATCTTCAGCACGAGCGATTTGTCGCTTTCGAAAACTTTCAAAAAAAAATGTTTTGCGCGGTCCTGCGAAGACATGTGTGGAATCGCTCTTGAGATTGTGCAGCTCAGGATCGCTCTCAGTCTCGAGACTCAACCCATTCATTTTCAAACTTTGAACTTATTCAGAACGTTCAGAGGTCAATTGATGAAGGCCTGTGTGGCCATTCAAGCAGCCCTCGAACAAGAGGCACCAAAATCAGATCAAGAAGATCAGATCTCATCAGAAGAAGCTTGCAAAGCTAGATCAGAAGCACCCCTCGAACTAGGGGCAAAAATGTCCGATGTGCTCGAAGAGCCAAAGGTGGATCTTTCTGCTAATCAATACAACAGCCACTCTCTGGATACAGAGGCTTCAATCTCAAAACCATTTGGCATGGACTTGTTACACTTTACCCTTTGAGAGGCTCGCTGGGCGAAAACCCGGAAGGGCGACCCAGGCAAAAGTTAGAGCAAAAAAAAAAAAAAAAAAAAAAAAAAAAAAAAAAAAACAAAGAAAAGAAAAAAAAAAAAGAAAAGAAAAAGAAAAAAAAAAGAAAAGAGAGCAAAGAAAGAAAAAAAAAAAAAGAAAAAGAAGAAGAAAAAGCTCGCAAGGTCGAAAACCCGCATTGGGCGCCTTGGCAAAAGTTAGAGCCTAAACAGTGAAGGTTAAAATACCCGAGTGTACCTTAACCGGAACTACGTAAGGCTTGATTCCCATGTTTGGGATACGTAGGCAACTTCATCCTGAAGTCCAGCCCCCAACGCTTCCATAGCGTCTCAGTCCATGTAATGGTTTTGATTACCCATGCTTCCTCCGAATCCATGTCTCGGTTGCAACAATTGGCTGCGTGATCAACTTCCTCTTGGAACCACACCAACACCTTCAAGGTGACTGTGTCCATATATTGTTTGTCTTTCTCCTCCGCGCCTGAGAGTCCGATCGACATCAACAAATGAGCATGCCGCGGCATCATCCAAACAAGGGGCAACTTTCCGTTGCCATCTATGCCAAAGTTGCCCTCAGTTCATCCAAACTAGGGGCAACTTTCCGTTGCCTTATCCCCCTTTAAGCCAGGGGCAATTTCCATTGCCTCCGATCCGAGGTTGCGCATCTCGAGGGTAAGTTCTGCGCTCGTTGAGCGTTCACTGTTTGCAAAAATAGTTTTTGAAAATTTTCACTGAAGTTGACTTATTTCTCGAAAACTATTTCATTTTTCAAAATTGGACCATGTTTGGACCCAAAGGAAATTTTCAGTGCTCACAGCCTGATTGCATGATTTCAAATCAAAAATTGCAAAGTAATCTCTCATTTTGATCAAAACTGTTTTAGAAGAAAACAAAGAATGGTCAGAGTAACGAACTAGGGGCACAGTTGAGCCAGGTATCCTGTCTTCCCCCCACCGTCAGCACGCATTTGCCAGAAAGGCGCTCTATCTATCAGAAGAAATAGCCGTGAGCTAGCTGTATCGGGCATGAATTGCCGCTTCCTATTCATCCATCAACCACCTGGGGAGGGATGAAAAATGAGAGAATAAAGAATAGAGAGGTGTAAGCCGAGAGAAAAGTGAGAGAGGTTTTGAGAGAAAAACCGAGCCGAGGGCCGAGCGATTGAGTATCACAAAATCAGAAAGGGTGGGATAATACCCGGAGGAACTGGCTCCTCGAGATTTGAGGACCCCTTGTAAACATGTCTGTGTGTCGTGTCTTTTGATTTGTCGGTCTCAATTTAGTTTTGAGTCTTTTCCGAGTGTGTCTCGTTGTGTTTAGGTCGTGTGCCTTTTTTTCTTTTGAGTTCTCCGGCGTGTTCAGTTGTAGGCTCGATACCCCGTTAAACCCTTTTCCAAAGATTAATCGTCGTGCTCAGAATGCCGTGCCATTCTCTACATTGGCAGCAAGAGAAGAAATGGAAAATTTGGGACATCCGAGTGTGTTTCAACCTTAACCATTTCAGTTTTGAGATCCGTCTTGTCAGATTGGGCTTTTGTTCAAAGTTTGCCGTGTGCGGAATGGACCGAATGTTGGGTTATGGGCTGTATGCAGATTAATCCCCAGCGGAATGTGGGCTGTGTTCAGTTTGAGCAGCAGTTTGTATGAGTTGTTTGCTGTTAGTTGGTTGGTTATCCGATTACTACAGTGCAAATGCTCCATTTTCAGACAACAAATCAAATTTCGTTTACATTGAGGTGTAATATGATGCAATGCAGTGCGAAGTATGAGATATGTAAATAAAACACTTTTCAGACAAAAAGTTTGTTTTATATAATCTCTTTCAAAGTACAACTTTTGAAGAAAGCAAAAAAACTGCCGGGCAGTACATAGTACTCTATCTACCAAAAAGAGAAAAGTACAAGAAAAGAAATAAAGAAAAGAAGCAGCAAAATCATCATCATCATCAGCAGCAGGCCTCATGCCTGAGGATCAGTCCTCGCCCTCTTCCTGGGCAAAAGCACATAAGCACCGTCGGAGCTGTCACTGTCGGAGCCCGAGCCCGAGCTGTCCCCGGCCTCCTCCGCAAATGACTCCGTCCCCGCCTCCGACTCACCATCTCCTGGAACTGGAGCTCGTGAGCTGCTCCCCACGTGACCACGTCCCCCTCTAGTGCGAGGGAATATCCTGCCATCCCGAGTAGAGAGGGGAGGCCCAGCTGGAGCAGCGCCACCCACTGGAGGGATCGGGAAAGGAGGCTGAAAATACAAAGAACAAACACATCAGAAAACCGTGAGCAGTTTATCAGTACAGAATGCAGTGTATGAGTACAGTGTGTGAATGCCGTGAACAGTTTATCAGTACAGAATGCAGTGTATGAGTACAGTGTGTGAATGCCGTGAACAGTTTATCAGTGCAGAATGCAGTGTATAAGTACAGTGTATGAAAGCCGTGAGCAGTTTATCAGATTTTTGTGCAGTGTAGCAGATTGTGCGAAACAGAGTATGATTTGAGACTGTGGTCAGAAGAACATACCGGCAGGCTGTAGACGGCCAAGGCGTCGAGAGTCCGCTGCAGCATCCCCATCAAGGAGGCATTCAGCTCCACAGACTGACGGGTATACTCGGAGGAAGCCTGCAAAAGTATTAATACATCAGTATTCTGTGGGATATTTGAATGAACTGAAATGAAATAACAATGCAAGATGCAGAAATAAAGTAATACATACCGGAGGCAAGTCGGAATGCCGGCCAACTCATGACCAGCCGGAGGAGGAGCAAAAGGGATCTGGTAGGTCTCCCCACTCTGCCCCTGTAAGTCACATGGTAGGCAGAGCGGGCCAGCCCGTCCCTCGTCCCCTCTGCACTCCCCTCCTGCCGCGAGCTCGGCCCTCTGTGACGACCCCTCCTGCTCCCCTCTGCCCGCTGCCGGTGCCGCAGGTCTCTCTCAGCTCGGGCCCCCTCAAAGGCCGCATCAAGAAGGTCCGGACGTACTCAGTAGTCGCCCTCGCCCTATAGCCGTCCGCCTCCCAGCCGAGGGTGTAGTCCTCCATCTGCTCACAGAAATCTCGGTATCCCATGTGCTCGGGAGGGTGAACCGGGACTATCTGCTCTGGCAACCCGAGTCTGGCGCAGAAAACGCTCCCAGGTACCAAGCCCGACAGACCGGGCCCTCCAGCAAAATCCGGTAGCGCGAGGTCTCGATGGCGCCGGCATACGATCCGTATCACCGCTGGTAGTGGAGCCCACGGCTGCCAGGTGACCTGAAATGAAATAGTTGATTATCACTGATATAGAAAGTACGCTTGAAAGCGAAGTTTAAACGACTGTAAGTAAAACATACCTCGGTGGGGTGATGGTGTCGAAGAAACGGCGGAAGAAGCTGAATGTGTCTCGGGGCCTCCGAGTGCACCTCCCATCGTAACGGCGGGAGAAAGGAACGACCAGAGGGGTCTCCGTCTCCGGCACTGGCTCTAGTCTGGGGAAGTAGGCATACACCCACAGCTGCAAAACAGACGTCAGTATGACTATCAGATCAAGCAGATGCAGAATAAAGCAGAAATAAGAAAACCGTGTGTTGCGCAGTGTATTGAACAGAGTGTGCAGTGTGAACAGTGTACAGTCAGTGTAAAGCGAGTATGTGTGTGCCGTGTGTACAGTATACAGACTACAGTGTGTGCAGTGTACAAAATACAGAAAGTATAGAACAGAAATGTAAAGCAGCAAAAGAAAATGTACCTCCCAAGCACGCCAGTAGCCTCCTAGCAGCTGTCCACTGCCACGAGAGACTGAGCTCATGTAGCCATAGAGAGTGGCCAAAGCGGCGCCGCCCCAATCATAACGCAAAAGATCTCGGACATCCACCAGTGCACTGAGGAGACAGAGGGGCACTGTGTTCGCCCGGTCGGCGAAGAGAGTCGTCCCAAATAGAAACATCAAGAAGCCGCGTGCATACTGATCCACGGCCTCTGGGTCATCGGGGCTCATCAACGAGAGGGGACTGGACCCGAAACTGCACCTCGAACCAAGAATACCGACGAAGCCGGACGAGCAAGAGGCGGGCCGCGCCAAGTAAGTGACTGGGCGGCGGTCCACTCATCCATATATCAAAAGGGATCGGATCACCCCCACCCCGATGCCAGTGAGCACCGAGAAATCGTAAGGGGTCATCGTCATGTCCCCAGCTGCGATAGATGAAATGAATCGGTGGTGTCCCACCACCTCTCTGCCAAGCGGCAAGAAGAGGCTGCAGCAGAGCCTGAGAGTCCCCGCAGAAGGAGCCAAAGCCCGCTCATCGACGATGGCGAACCGCGTCGGAAGCCAAATACCACTCGCGAGCAGCAATGTTCCCATACCCGCGGACGGTATGGGAGTCTCCCTGTAATCAAAAGCAGTAATTGCAAAGCAAATATTCAGAATATAGTTCCAAGAAGCATACAGATGTGGTGCATGTGTGCACAATTTTTTAGATTCAGCAAATGTCAGGTTTCAGCATACTAGTTTGTGGACTGCGGCCTATGATGTGTTAGTTGTGCTTGTGGGGCCCAGCATACAGATATGGTGCATGTGTGCACATTTTTCAGATTCAAGCAGATATTGGAGTGCAGTGTGCCAGTAGGCGAACTACAACGTATAATGTCAACGTGTCTTGTATGGTTCAGGGTAAATATAGCATACAACATGTTTTCAGATTCAAGAAGTTACCGGGTGTCGGTGAATTTGCAGTGAAGTACGGTGTGTGCCGCGTGTTTGAGTGCTTGAGGCTAGCGCAGTGTGTGTACATGTGTTCGTCTCAAACAGATATTAGTTGTAAGTTTGTCTACGATCAGCTACAGTACAGTGTATCAGAGCTAAGGGTTGTAATCAGCTATGGCAGTTGACAGTTTACGGTTCTACATTGCAGAAAGTAAAAAGAGAAAAGTGTTACCTCGGAAGCGCCAAAGGACAGGTGGAGGTCGGCTCGCGCAGGAGCTCCGGGTCCAGAGCCCTGTCAAAGCCGGAAGTGGCGGAGTCCGTCTGGTGGTAGCACATGAATGGCCGGCGATAGGTCGCCGGATCGAATGGGCGCTCGCTCAGTGGGAGGAGCTCGACCCCGGGATCCATCTCGTGGTCCGGGGGAGTCCCGACATGTGGAACATCATCGGCCATAGCGATGGAGATGAGAAAATGCCGAAAAGGAAAAACGGGCCGGAATGCGAAAAGTCAACCGGCAAAGTCAACCCCGAGAGGGTCGGAAATGGCCGGAAGGGTCGAAATGTGAAAATACACGGAAACGAAGACAAAATCAAGGGGAACAAGTCCCGAAAAAGCGGAACTAGCAAAAAGTGCACCGAAACGAAGATTTGTTCGGTTGAAAATGTCCGAAACGCGAAGAATATCGCGAATCCGACGAAAAAACGGGTGTAAAACGCGAAGAAATCGATGAGAAATCAAGAAAACAAACTCTAGAGAGAGAGAATAGATTTTCGGCGGTTTAGAAGTGTGGAAAATAGGGTTTAAAACCCTATTTTATAAAGCCCGAGTGAAATGGCAGTTCTGCCCCCGATCAGCATTTTGGCCGGTCGGCACTATTTTGTGCCGGTCGGCACTTTTTTGTGCCGATGGATGAGTTCAGGCAGCCGGTGGCAGCCGGTGACCACCCCACCAGCCGGTGGTGTTCCCAAGGATTGTTTAGGCATGTAGGGGTTTTGGGTCTTCATAGCTCAAGAAAGTGCAAGAAAGTGCATCCCCGATGCTCAACCGGCCTCCGTTTCGACCTCGGACCGTGTCTTCTGTGCGTCGCACTCAAATTCAAGCAAGATTGTATCCTTTCGTATCCTTTTTATCTTTCATAAGATTCAAAATTGCCCTATGTGCGCTGCGTGCATCCATCACTTTGTCTAGTGCGGCACGTCGCGCCGTTTTAAACGTCCTCTGCGACTTGCACTGTTTTTGTATTTTGTGCGACATGCGTGTCACACCCGCATCATTTGTACCTCGTGTTGCATGCATGTCACTTAGCATTCATTTCATTTTCAATTCGCGCGAGGTGTGCCACCTCCCGTGTTTCCTTTGCATTTTCGTTCGCGCGAGGTGTGCCACCTCGCGTGTTTCATGTCATTTGCATTGTATTTCAAATCCTATGAGGTGTGCCACCTCATTTGTACATTTACATTGTTCGCGCTATTTTGCGCACCCCGCCTGTTTGCACTATACGTGCCCCAACGACGGTCCGGCGGGACCCTAAACACGCCCGGTCTAGGAGACCTTAAATCCTCGGAAGGTCTGAAACCCTCGTCTGATGAGGTACGCGTGCCCCATCTTGCATTTCATTACATCTCAAGGCATGTAGGCCTCGTTTTGCACTTCATTTTCCATCCAATGAGGTATGCGTGCCTCATGTTTCATTTCATCCTCGCTTGCATTGTTTTGCATCCCGTGTGGCACGTGTGTCACATTATGCAAATTGCCCCAACGACGGTCCGGCGGGACCCTAAACACGCCCGGTCTAGGAGACCTTAAATCCTTGGAAGGTGCGAAACCCTCGTCTGATGAGGCACGCGTGCCCCATCTTGCATTTCATAATCTCGAGGCATGTAGGCCTCGTTTTGCACTTCATTTTCCATCCAATGAGGTATGCGTGCCTCATGTTTCATTTCATCCTCACTTGCATTGTTTTGCATCCCGTGTGGCACGTGTGTCACATTATGCAAATTGCCCCAACGAGGGTCCGGCGGGACCGAAAACACGCACGGTCTGGCGAGACCTTAAACCCGCTCATTTGCATTGTTATGCATCTCAAAGCCGTGCGTTGGCGCGCATTTCAACATCATGCATACACTGTGCATCCCGGTCTAGGAGACCTTAAATCCTCTGAAGGTGCAATTCCTTCGGTGTTTGTCGTGCCCGAACGACTTCCGTGCTTGCGGTGAGTTCCTAGAAGACCAACTGGGACGGTGAAAACTAGAGTTTGAATGGCTTATGCCTAGAACGCAAAGGTTCGGAATTTCCGAGACTAAAGTCTGGTTTAAATACCCAGGGGGGTGTACCCCCGGCTTGAAATCTGTATGGAAACCCCATAGGTTGAGGCGGCGTGTTTACGCCTCGATTCTGGATACTGAACCAACCTAGTATATCGCCCTGTTGGTAGGATAGGGAAAGCTGCAGTCGTAGCCGTTGCATCATCATGCATCGTCATGCCTCATTTGTAAATACTGCATATGCATTGCATTTCAAAAAAAAAAAACAAAACAAACACAACACATGCATTTGTCATGCATTGCATTGTAGCTTGCATGCATTCCATTGCATCACCTCCATCTATGGCTTGCGCCCTTCCTTGTTGAGCTTGGTCTGGTATGTGCCCATATTTTTCGTGCCAAAACACAGTTGTCGAGCTTTTGTGTCCGAGCCTTGAGGGTAGCGGCACCGTTTCTGTGTTAGACATGGTTTGTATGTGTGCGTGCCTCTCCTAGGCAAGATTCGGTTTGGCCCGCTGCCATATCCCTTGTATCCATATCCATTGCATTGTAGCTTGCATGCATTCCATTGCATCACCTCCATCTATGGCTTGCGCCCTTCCTTGTTGAGCTTGGTCTGGTATGTGCCCATATTTCTCGTGTCGAAACACAGTTGTCGAGCTTTTGTGTCCGAGCCTTGAGGGTAGCGGCACCGTTTCTGTGTTAGACATGGTTTGTATGTGTACATGCCTTTTCCTAGGCAAGATTTGGTTTGGCCCGTGTGCCATATCCATTGTATCCATTTCCATTACATTGTAGTATAATTGTTGCGTCCGACATTAGGATCATTATTCCCTCTTCAGCGGGTCGTTTCCCCACTTATGTCATTCCACCCAATACTTGTTCTTGTGTCCGTGCGAAGTACTCGTAGATCAGACATCGTTCTATGGGAGACGGACTTGTCACCTCCATCAATCTATTTGACATTCGTGTGGTTCCGAACCGCTTACGATTGAATCATGATTCAATTGCCCTGCACGTAGTTTGCATATAGTTTCAATTGCATTGCATTATCATTTGCATTATTCATACATAGTTTTGTATATATTGCATATTATTTAGCATTCGCATTGCATTGTCATGCATGTTGCTAACATATTGTACCTGCTTAAGTTTGCTTTCTTTGCAGGCACGATATTGTATGTACGGCTCATTTGAGGCGGTGCAACCGGACGAGCCGCACAGGTATTGTATCCTCCGAGTGAGACGTTTTGAGAATTGCATAATTCTCTTACATCCTTTCTGCATTGTGATGTAGACTATTGCATGTTAGCTTATAACTGTCGCATGATGCTTCATTACAGCTTTCTTTGCATGATCATAAGTTATGCTCGGCTTCTTGCATTCAGTTGCATCGTGCCCCCCCTACGGGCGCATACCTTATCTGCGGCTTGTATGCCTGTGCCTGAACTACGCTGGTTTGATTCCCTAAGGGATACGTAGGCAGCTTGCGAGTTCAACCGTTTGCGCTTAGTATGTTTGTCCAAGTCTTCGGCCTTGTCAAAAACGGGTCGTCTCTGGGCTTTGACATTCACTCCTCATTGTTATGACTTTCGAGTTCTGTCAAAGAGGGGCAATTGTAAGACACCCCATTTTTGACCGTCCTCAAGACTTGGACGTCACCCGCCCGCTTGAACACCTCGGTGATTATCCATGTTCGTGTTCGTTTGGAGTTCCCGGAGTTCTCGGCTGCGCGCGCCTTGCCTCAGGACTTCCGAACCGACCGTTTTTGGTTTGGTTTTGCACCAACACTTGTGTTTTGCCTTGGGAAGGCAAGGAATGCTTTGTGAGGCATTCCACACACCACCGGCAGTGGCTAGAGGCCACCGGCTGTTTGGTTTGCCACCGGCACTATATTGTGCCGGTCGCACTATTTTGTGCCGGTCGGCACTCTTTTTGGCAAAATGACCATTTTGCCCTGCCGACCACTTTACACTTTGCTGTTTGGAGATATTTTCAGACAGCTTTCTGGTGTTTGTTTCCCCTCCATACACGTGTATGGAGGGATGAGCCCTTTTGATGATGCCTTAACTTGTAAGTTTTCATGCCTATAAGAAAAAGGCTCTTCCTTGGCTCAAGGTTAGAAAATTTGGAGAGTTAAGAGAAAAAGAGAGAGAGAAGCTCTGGTTTTTCTAGGGTTTGAGTTGCTTACCACCTTCTATCTCTATCCTTCTCTTGTGTTTCTAGGTGTTTTGTGCCTTACTATTGCACACAAACACCTAGTGTCTCCCTTCTTCCTTTGCAACTGAGGTTCTAAGGACTGTTTTTTAGTGTTCTTGACTGGTTTGGAGCTCAAGGAACCAACAACTCCAACCTTTGTGAAGAAAAGCTTCAAGGGTAAGAAACTTACTTTATTTACCCCATTCTTGCACTCCATTTTTACTTGCTTTAAAACAGTTTTTGAGCTTAGTGTTTGGCACATAAAAGTTCTGATTTTTGACCCTCTTTATTGTATATTAAGAGTGTTTTGTGGTTTGAGCAAGTTTGACCACCCTTAGGCCTTGAAAAGGGCACTTTTTGTGCTATTTTGTGGGAGATCCGAGACTTTGGTGTTAGGATCTCTTCACCACTGAAATCTTGAGGGATTTCAGTGGTGAAGAGCATGTCTTAGAGTCTCAAGAAGGAGAGGACCACCCCCTCTCCTTGATGTCCTTGAAAAGGGCAAATTTTGCTTCCTTATGGAGTTTCATGCTTGAGTGTGTGTTGAGCATGTTTGACTTGTTTTCCATGCTTATATTGCCATGTCATAACATGATTTCAAGTTGGTTTTGGTCTCCTATGCATGCTTAGTATAGTTGCCTTGTAATGCCTCTTTATGCCTTAACATGTCTAGGTAGTGTGCCTCCATTTCTAACATGTTTTAGGCTTGTGTTTGTGAAGAATATGTGCTCATATTACCATGTTTTAGGTCTGTCCATAGTATCTTGGTCAATCTTAGCATGTTTAATATAGCCCCTTTGCATTTTGGCTTGTTGGCCTTAAGAGTGATGTGTAGCAATGCTTTACTTGCATAGTTTTTGGTGGTTTGGAACCATTTCATGTGCTATTTCAGTCCCCTAGAAGTGCTTGTACGTTTACGTTGCATGCTTCTTTGTGACTTCTTAAGCTTGTGTTGCATGCCCCATGTTTAGGCCTTGTTGCATGCCTTAGATTTCATGCCTCTTAGATGCCATCTAAGTGCCCCTTTGGGCCTAATTTGACATGCTAAAAGTCTGTTTGGGGTTGATTAATGCATGCCATAATTGCCTTGCATAGGTGTGGTTCAATCCCCTATTGACTTGTACTAAGCCTAGACCATTCACATGCCTTGTTTGGCATGCTTTATTGCATGATTTGGCATCATGTTTGACATGAATTTCAGAGCTTTCCATGCATGCTTTTAGCCCATGTTTGGCCTCTTTAAGTGTGCTTGAATGTTGCTTATTATGCCTTGGGTTTGGAACCTCAACATGTGCATTTGTGTGTGTGTGTTTAGTCCCCTTCTGGACACTTTGGCTACTGATTTTTGGGCCTTTTAGAGTTGCCTAATTCATATATAAGTCATCCCCATTGGTTTGCATGTTTGCTTGTATGCCTTGCATAAGTGTTACATTGTTCACTTTGCATGATAGATAACATGCTTAGGGTCGCATCACATTCGCATCGCATGTTAGGCCTCTCGAAGTGAAGAATGATAGAGGTTTGGCACCCTTGTTTGCTTGATTGCATTGCATGCATTTGAAATTAAATTGCACTCTCGTTCTTTGGGCCATCATGCATGGAAATGCGTGATTGGTGGTCCGAGAACCGAGTCACATCCCCTTTGAGTCAAAAATATGATAAGGATTGTGTTTGGTGCATACATGCTTTGAATCACATTGCCATGCATTTTGTTGCCCTCTGCTGCTGTGAGTTGCAGGTTTTGCAGGCATTTTGTGCCGACCGGCACTGTTTAGTGCCGACCGGCAGTGAATTGGCAGCCGATGGCTTCACTCAGTGCCGGTGGCCACATTCTTCAGCCGGTGGTGTTGTACCCCAGCCGGTGGTACTCCAGTGCCCTGAGAGGCTCCTGGGACTTTGGCAATTTTCAGAGGAGGATAGCAGGGAAAACAAGAGGCACGCTTGCATGACAGTGCGATTCCGAGCCAATTCCGACGCGCGCTGCATTTGGGCCTCCTCCCGAGGCATTTACTGTTTTAATTAGATTAATTATTTGTCTAATTAATTTAGTGAATTTGTAATAATTAATTAGCTTGCGTAGTTAATTATTTGTATTATTCTTTTGGTCCCTCCGAGCGAGGGCAAAATTGTAATAAGTGTGTGTGAGTGGGTGTATGTCTTCCAACCCCCATTTCTTTCTACCCTTTTATCTACCTGCTTATGATGGTAGATTAGGGTACATCTAAATTAGCATACCTTATGCAATGCATGCGTGCATTCATGCATTTGTTTACATACATCGGGCTCGGTACATCATACAAACTGCATCGTACTTTCAATTCCAAATTGAATACGTGATAGTTGTTGCATTTCATGTGCCATGCTTAGGATAGCCGAGCCTGTCTAGATTACATTCCGTATGCGATGCATTAGCCACTTAATATGAACTAGGTCATGCATGTTTGCTAACCGGGTTATTGTTTTTGGCACGGAGTACGATGTAAGTTTTTATGCTTTAGCACTTCGCATGCGTGTGAATGTTAACATGACAGTATGCTTGCCATGCGGCTAAATGCTTATGTGATATTACTGTTTGAATGCCTGTGGGTGGAGGTTGGATTGCGTGAGTTGGAACAACTCGTTGAAATCCGTATTTTAGCCTACTTTCGAGTAGCAAAAACCAACACGTTTTTCGAGACAAAACGGATATGCAGTGTTTATTTCCAAATTAGGCAATCCAGTCTATACTTGTTTGCTGTGCGCATAACATAGAATTCTAGGTTAATAATTGGGATAAGAGCATGTAAAGTTTTCAAAAACGGATATCATGGTTAGTAGAGGCCGGTCTTCGGACCGGCGAAAGGGGGTGCTCATAGCTGACCTTCCCCGATCGTACCCAAGCTCCCGAGCCAAGTCACTTTGGTGATGACGGACATGTGGCCTTCGGCGCCGAGTCAGGGTTTCCTAAATTCCCCATTTTAAAAATATTTAGGTGGCGACTCTGTAATCTGGCAAAGCAGTCCATGTTTGGCACTACTTTTTCAAAAATCTGTTTTTCTCAAAACGATTTGCCAGAGGTGGACTCTTTGGTTCAGACTACGAACCGCAACACACAGAAAGGGAGTCCGAACTGTAGAGTGAAGCC
Organism: Camellia japonica; assembly: GCA_030407325.1. Taxonomy (NCBI): domain Eukaryota; kingdom Viridiplantae; phylum Streptophyta; class Magnoliopsida; order Ericales; family Theaceae; genus Camellia; species Camellia japonica. The sequence goes on along the minus strand of JAPPVO010000002.1, from coordinate 127,848,424 downwards.
CACGGGCGCGTCTACAGGCCCATTCATTCATTCGTGTCAAAATGGCCTTTGGCCCATTCATTCATGTCAAAACCGCCTCTGGCCCATTCATTCATGTCAAAACGGCCTCCGACCCATTCATCCATGTCAAAACGGCCTCTGGCCCATTCATTCATGTCAAAACGGCCTCTAGTCCATCCATTCATTCATGTCAAAACGGCCTCTAGTCCATCCATTCATTCTTGTCAAAACGGCCTCTGGCCCATTCATTTAGCATAGCAACATTGTCCACCAATCGAATCAACGAACTTATAAAACTTACATAGAAGTAAGTAATTTGGACAACAACATATTTCAGATATCTTTGTTAAGATATTACTCATAGTGATCGGTTGGTTGGTTTTTCCCTGGAGCTCGACCCTACACATTTCATGAACACAAAAGGGTCACAAACAATTCAATCCGTTCTAAATTCACATTTTACTCTTTAGGCTTCATTCTTATCTCTTTACCTCAATTACAATGCTCAATGCATGCCTGAGAGTACTTAGAAGTGAAAGATGACGGAAAACGAAACTCAGAATGCCTTTACAAAATTTCAGAAAATAGGGTCCTCGCTCGAGCGTGGAATTCCCTGCTCGAGCGGACCCATGAGCTCTGCAAAAGTGCAGGATGCATAAAAATTATGCTCGAGCGTGAAGTCTAGCGCTCGAGCTGAAGGTTTGTCTACATAGCTCCCCGCTCGAGCGTTAACTTCCCCGCTCGAGCGGACATCCAAGTCTGCAAAAATACTGGGAGCACGAAATTCACGCTCGAGCGGCGGCTTCCCCCGTTTGAGCGGACATCAAATTTTCTGGGTTTTCCAGAACATGTTCTTGGGCTCCAATTCGACATTCAATGGTTCTAGATGCATGCTTTTGGCTCAAACTTCACATAATCATATAGTAACATGGTACCAACACCAAATTACAACACAATGGAGCTCAATTTCACAAATTAATCACATGCATGTCCCAATCTACACCAAATTCACTTTCAACATAACAATTTCATGCATTTAAGCTCATACTTCTTATGAATGGTACATGCATGTGAGATATAACTTCCATTTCAACTCAAATTGTACAAATGGTGGTCACAAGCATGGATTCTAGCCACAATTCTACACGGATCATATTTTTCATGCTCAACTATACAGATTCATGGCTATTATGCCCATGCATGCGTTCCATGACTTCAAATACAACAAAATCAACTCAATTTCCTTATAATGAATTTAATCCATGTTCTTGACTATTATTCAAACTTGAATTCAAGATCAATTACCTACCTAGAGGCCCAATTTCTCCAATCAATAGCAAATTCTTGAGTATAGCTTCAAAGTTATCAAGCTTCAAGGCCAAAATTGCACAATTCTCCCTTCTCCCTCTCTATAGCCGGCCTTCTCATCCTCTCAAATGTATATCTCATATTTTGAGCTAAAAAAGAAACCATAAGAGTGTATATGGCCCTTTATATAAAGCCCCACTAATTCCAATTTAATAATAATAAATAATTGGGCACTAATTCATCAATTTAATCAATTTAATCTGGTCCGAATCAATTTTTCAATTAAACTTCACCGTAGGCTCTAAAAATTATGCCAATCACAATGGTTCGACCAATTTCGGTTTCAGTGGCCGATAGGGCCTTCAATTTAATTTCCAAAGCAGACAATCAAACAGATATTCCTACGGTGAACAAATAGAAATTCAAAACCACATATTTTCATATAATGGCACACAAAATCATATCAAACACATAATCATATTCATGTTAAGGACCAATTAGCATACTACAGAACAAGGATATTACATCGAGGTCCCGAAGACACCCGAACACCAAGAATGGTAAGAAGAGCTCACTGATGACTCTTCGATCCACATAACTTGTTGTGGTCTACAAGACAAGAAACAACAACTACCACAACAACAAGAACTCATCGGACTCAAAGACGTGATCTACGCCTCAACCACCGACAATACCCAAATCGCTACCGAGTGCTTAACGCTCAGACACTGAGAATAAGAAAGCTACTCACACACAAAGCTCCCAATCAACTCTCTCGTAGCACTAGAACATAAAACAAGACACGATTAATCCCAACAATGTTGTGGTACATCAATGGCCGACAATTCCAAGTCCTTACAAAATAAACATACAACATGTAACTAGCAACTCAGGCTAGGTCAAAACACGACTTCCCAACACAAGATATACAATACCCCATTCAGGTTAAAGAAAATTTCTATATTTTTCCCATTTGTTTCAAAACACTTTGCTTTCGCAAAAGGTGTTCAAACTCGCACTGTTACAACCCAAACACATTTTCGACCATTCACAACAAAATCTCAAAGATTTCAAAACCGTCTTTCTGAAACCATAGATGTAGTTTATGACATAACCATTTTCATTTTGTTTTTGATTTGTTGGATTCAGCTTTTTATTAAACCAAAACTTACATTTGAAACCCAAACTGTTTTAGTTCAAGAAAACTACTCAAGGCCACAACAACAAAAAGAAAATTTTTGTTTTTCTCAAAATCATTCCTTTTCGTTCTTCTAGTGACTCACAACACAGTCACCCAATAAAATCCATCACACCCCTGGCAATGCCACAAAATCAACACCAATTTCCACGATTAAAAAAAAAATCCCTGGAAAATTTTGAAAAAGCCAGCAACGCAATAACACAAGAGAAAGAAATTTTACACCCACCGATCACATAATGATGCAAAAGCATAGCATAAGACCAAAGTTCCCAACCATAACCCCAAACCGATTACCATAAACTCAGGGCAACTTACCAATTGTCCATACAAGACTTACATGCCACACCATGACAACGTTCAATTACACAATCGTCAATTCCAACCTATTTTCGAGGTGACTATATGTCGACCAATCCAAATACTAACAAATCAACTATCCAACACCGCTATCCCGTACCAATCACCAAACACCGACATGCCACTTAACTTCAAATAACCCAACATCAACACCAACACCTTGCCCAACCTTACTAATTTTGAAATGGAGTTACATACACAACCTTACATGTTCAATGACTCTTTATGGATTCCTCAAAGTTAACCTACAGTACTCTAGTTCTCAACTCATCGATCATATATATGCCTATGTGGCATGCACATCCTCACTTCACATTTGGGTCCGAAATGGACTTCTCAAGTTAAAACACAACACACCCCCTCAAGTCAACGCATACACCAGCATTTCACACCACTTGCACAAGGACCGATAAGGTCAAAATAACTTTGATGAAGTGCAGCAATCACTCCACACAATCTTACTACTTCACTCTGAGTTCCAGTATCCAACCAAACAACAAACACCCACCAAAGTGACTCAGCACTACTGGACATTAGACCACTCTTAACAACATATTAAACATACTATTGCTACACCAAGACAACCTCCTAGGATAGTCCCATGACCAACCTTTCGATACATCATCGAACAACCCCCAACCATGCACTGGTACACAACACACAAGCAAAACCCATTACTTACTGCACAACGTCTCACCCTTAACCCCAAGTGGGTTATCTCAACACTAATGCCCTCACTTTGCCAATGTACTCACAATCCCGACCAAGTTCACAACCACGAGTTTTGCACATTTATTCTCTCATACCAAACTAATTCGAAAAAGCCTACCACGCTACACTGCCATCGACACCACGTAACAACCCAAGCCGACCAACAAGTAAACACGACACCTCCATCCATCAGTGACCAATAAAGTCAACTCTATAATCCATGTTCTATCCCATCCCCCATTATACGAGTACAACCAAAACACTAAGTCTCCTAGCCAATCTACCAGCTATTAATACTTATTGAACAATTACCCTGAACCAAACCCCGACATATACACACGACACTTACAAGGCTTTCAAAGTCATGCCATCCTAACTCCACAGAATAACAAAAGAAGTTTTCAACCTCCTCCGATCGAGTTACTACATTCCCAACTACTTTCTCAGCCAACCTAGAATGCTACGTGAGCCAAGACACAGCCCATCTCCGAAGACAATGACCTCATCACCATCATTCCAAACCTCGACCAATAAACACTAAACCACTGTGATCTTACACATAGGTCACGCACCAACCATGGGTTACATACTTGACCATCTCTTAACTTAACCAGAATTGAGGTACACATCTCTCGCACCCAAGTACAATAAATAAATTCTAGAACTTAGGAAACGTCCGTAGTACCACTGCCCGAAATACAACACAAGGTGTTCAGAACACACCACCCACCAAACACTAACAACCAATACTACGATAAGAAACAAACAACCCTTCACAAGAAACAACCAACCAGATAATACCAAGATCCACTAACATTACCTGTGATTAAGGTACAAGTCTATACCCAACTAAACTATACGCTATTCTTAAAACATAAGTAATCCTAAGTCTCTCTATACCCAGAATAGATGAATACTCCATCTTTATGTACACCCTTACACTACTCTATGCCAGTTCACTATGTCAACCCTAGACCAGCCCAGCACGACAACCCGTCGCCAAAACACTAACTCAAAATCAATCACATCGTCCATGATCTCCTAACACATCTCATGCCTTACCGAATTGCCTACAAGAAGGATAACTGTACCTAGTATTCAACCAATTGCCTTACCCAACTACAGGAAACAACCACGCCTATTCCAACCAATCATACATCATCTACAATGAATGACTCATGGCCTAAATGGCCCAACTAACTTCACCAACCCGAGGGAAGTCAAACCACAACACTACAGCCCAACTAACTATACTCCACAATACAGATTTCTAGGTTACCAACACTGAAGTTGAAACCATACACCACCACTACCAATACGTACAAGTTCAAACCTAACTCTTCATGTTCCAGAAATTCTGACTCCACCAACACCCCTTTACACCTAACCTACCGAGGTCATGCATAACTCCAAAACCGTACTAGTCCAAAGATTAGTAACCAATACCAAACATATATGATACCACCCAAGTGAGTGTAGACACCCCAATTTTGACCGTCCTCAAGACTTGGACGTCATCGTTTGAACACTTGATGATTATCCATGCTCGTGTTTGTTTTGAGTGCCTGAAGTTCTTGGCTGAGTGCCTTGCCTTCGGACCTCTCAACTTGTCTGTTTTGTGTTTGGTTGTGAACCAAGAGCTTGTAGATTCGCTTCTGGGAAGAGGGTGACCTATCGGCCAGCCCTAAAACCCATCAGCCATCAATGGTGGCCGATCGGCTACACTGATGGTCGGCCGGCCTCATTGATGGCCGGTCGGCCACCAATAATGGCTGGCAGCCTTTTTTCTTCTTTTTCAGATATTTTGTGTACTAGCTATGCCAGCTGTTGGTCACTGAAGCCATCCTCCATACACATGTAAGGAGGGATGGAAACAAGCTTTGAGGATTCTAAAAATTTTGGAAGCAAAATTTTACTCTCTCTCTAGAATTCTCTCTCCCCCTCTCTCTCTCTATATATATATATATATATTGTGCTTGAAAGTGAGCTTTCTTTGCATTTTTCCACACAACCTCCTAGCCAACTTAGACTACCTTATTGCTGAGGTGCTTAAAGGTCTTATTTGGGCTGTTGAAGGCTGGATTTGGCCTAGAAGTTGCTTCTTTGCTGCTGTGCTTCAAGGCAAAAGGAGGAATTTCAGGGAAGCAGTGGCCGACTGGCCACATGTCCTAGACGACCGACCACCAAAGCCAGTCGACTAGCCAACAGCAGTGGCCGATGGCTACCAATCATGGCCGATCGGCCATCAATGTATTCTTGAGATCAAACAGAAGCAATCTGGAGGTTGGCACAATTTTCAGAGGTCCAAAGATGTGCAAACAGAGGCATCTAGAGGCAAGGGTAGTGGATTTTCGGGAGGACGCAACCGAGCATGCATGCCTCCCTCACCCGCAAGGCCATTTTATCGCTTCAGTAGCTAGTTATAGTTAATTACAGGTGTTGTAATTAATTAGTTTAATTGTTTTGTAATATTTTAATTAGCTTAGATTAGCTAGTTATTCAATTCGGTTTGTAATTAATTAACTTAGTGTAGTTAGTTATTTCAATTGTTGCAATAATTAATTAGCTAGAATAGTTAATTAGTTGGTTTGTATAATTAGTTTAGCTTAGCATAGTTTAGCTTATTTATTCAGACCCTCCTTCGAGAGGGCACAATGTTGTAATAAGCGTGCGTGTGTGTGTGCATCGGCCTGACCGTTGCTTTGCGGGTAAGCTGGTGAAGAAAAGTACGGCCGGATACCATATGTATCGCATAACTCCCGATAGATGCCACAATCGAATTGAGTGCCGTTGTCGGATACAAGTGCTTTCAGTATGCCGAATCGAGTTATAATGTTTTTCCATACAAAGCGTTTAATATCGACATCTCGAATATGTGTTAATGCCTCTACTTCGACCCACTTTGTAAAATAGTCTATTGTGACGATCAGGAATCATTTGTTTCTCGGAGCCTACGGTAATGGTTCGACGATGTCAAGTCCCCATTGAGCGAACGACCAAGGACTAGTAATAGAATTTAATTCTTCGGCAGGCAGATGAGTTAATGGGGAAAAATTTTGGCATTGTTCGCATTTCTTTACATAGTTCTCGATATCAGTATGCATGGTTGGCCAATAGTACCCCTATGTTACGGTTCGGTGGGCCAATAAGCGTCCTCCAGTATGGGCACCGCAACTACCTTCATGTATTTCGGCCAAGAATTCCTCAACCTTGTCTGGATGAACACATTCTAGATACGACCCTAAGAGAGATTTTTTGTAAAGCTTTGCCTGCAGATCCAAGTAATAACGCAGGGCTTTATTCCGCAATTTGTGGGCTTCTTTCTTATCTGTCGGGAGCTGTTTCGAGGAAAGAAATGCAGTGATAAGCTCTGTCTTGGCTCAATGATGTTAATTTGAACTAGTTCAAAAGAGATAACGCTTGGCTCTTGGATGAACCCCACTTCAATTGTTCGTTTGACTTTCGAGTTAATGGCGAAAGCTAGGCAAGTAAGGGCATCGACATGCATGTTCTGATCCCTAGTTATTTGATTCAATTCGTGGCGGTCGAATTCTGTGAGCAAGGAGTTTGCCGTTTTCATGTAGGCTGTCATGCGGTCATTTTTAGCCGCATATTCCCCTTTCAACTAGTTGATGACTAACTTTGAGTCACAGAAAACATGTAACCGCCGTGCACCAAGATGAAGTGCGTTACGAAGGCTAGTTAGCAATACTTTGTATTCAGCCTCGTTATTTGATGCATCGAAGCCCAATTTGACTGCCTGCTCGATTATTGCCCCCTCGGGGCTCATGATCACTACGTCTGCCCTGCTGCTACGCTGGTTGAATGATCCATCATAATACATTTTCCAAATGTCTCCAACATATATTTGCTAGTCGGGTTTAGGTTGAAGGTGGGCTTGATCGGACTTGAAGTCGGCATGGCACCCCGTGAACTCGGCTACAAAGTTGGCGAGAACCTGCCCTTTAGTGGCTATTCTGGGCAAGAACTGGATATCATAGTGGCCGAGTTCCAAAGCCCATTTAGAGACTCGCCCTGATGCTTCCGTGCTACGGAGCACTAATCGGAGAAGATAGTCTGTTAATACCCCTATGGTATGAGCCTGAAAATAATACATCAACTTTCTTGCAGCCACTATAAGAGCAAGGATGAGCTTTTCCAGGGGTAAGCATCATGTTTCGGCGGTGACCATTGCCTTGCTTACATAGTAAATTGGTCGCTGCTCCCTGAGTTCTTCCTCTAGTAACATGGTGCTGACTGCTCGGTCGGATATTGCTAGATACAAGATGAGCGGATCGCCCGGCGATGGGGTTGCCAAGAGTGGCGCTGAATGGAGATAAATTTTTAAGCCGTCTAGCGCTGCCTCGCACTCGGGGGTCCATTAGAATGCTTTACCCTGCTGAAGTGTGTGAAAAAATGGTTGACAGCGATCTGAGGAACAGCTGATAAACCTATTGAGGGCAGCAGCCATTCCCATCAACTTCTGAACTTCCTTGACTGACTGGGGGGAGCCGAGTTCTAGAATTGCTGTGATCTGCCTCGGGTTGGCCTCTATTCCGCGATGGTTGACAATATAGCTAAGAAACTTGCCGGATCCAATGCCAAATGCACATTTCGAGGCATTTAGTTTCATCTTGTACTTTCGGAGGATGCCAAAGGTCTCTGATAAATCATCTAGATGGGTGTGCTTTTCCTTGGATTTCACCACCATATCATCAATGTATACTTCCATGGTGCGGCCGAGTTGTTCCTTAAACATAGTGGTAACCAGCGTCTAGTAGGTTGCCCCTGCATTCTTCAACCCGAAGGGCATGACCTTGTAGCAATAGGTTCCCTTTGGGGTGAGGAATTCGGTCTTTTCCTGATCCTTCGGATGCATGGCAATTTGGTGATAACCCTTGTAGGTATCCAAGAAGCTCATGCATTGATGATGTGCCATTGCGTCTACAAGTTGGTCGATTCTGGGAAGAGGAAAACAATCCCTAGGACAAGCCTTGTTCAAATCCGTGAAATCCACACAGACGCACCAAGATCCATTCTTCTTCTTTACAACCACGGTATTGGACAACCACGTGGGATAAGTTACTTCACGAATTGCCTTGGCATCAAGCAATTTGTCAACTTTATCAACAACAGCAAATGCATGCTCCGCGGCTGACCGTCGACTTTTCTAAATGATTGGTTTGAATTTTGGATCAACGTTTAAACAATGCTGAGCCACATCTGGATCAACCCCCAGTATTTCGTATGGTGGCTATGAAAACACGTTGAGATTGCCGAATAAGAAAGAAACCAAATCATGTCTGTCAACTTCGTTCAGGGAAGTGCCGATCATGAAGAATTTGTCAGGGCTCCCGTTAATTTCAATCCAATCAAGGTCTTCAGTTTCCTTCTCGCTGGGGATTTTCCCAATGTCCTCAAGACTCTCTTGATCCTGTACTTCAATTGAGTTCATTTCTAGTTCCTTTAGCCTTTTTGCAGCAACAATAAGATAGCATGTTTGTGCCGATTTCTGAGAGCCTCGAATTTGCTCGATGCCATATTTAGTTAGAAAATGAAGTAGTTGATGGTAGGTGCTTGGCACAGCTTGCATAGCATGCAACCAGGTCCTTCCCATGATAAGATTGTATGGCGACAGGAGTTTGACAACCAGAAATTCCACGTCGACTGATTTGGTACCTGCTCGTACTGGTAGTATGATCCTGCCCAAGGGATACTCGGGGTTGGCGTTGAAGCCGAACAATGGGTAATCGGCTGGTAACATATCTGAATCAGTGAAGCCGAGTTTAACGAACATCTTATAATACATTATTTTTGAGGTGCTTCCCTAATCGATGAGAACACGCTCGATGGTGAATCAGTTCACGCGTAGCTCGACGATGAGGGGATCAGCATGAGGAAGAGTTACTCTATCTAGGTCGGTGTCGTTGAAGCTGATCTTGCCAGTCTTATGGGGCCATTTGGCTGGTGTGATTGGTTTGGATAGGCTAGGTTGCAACTGAATTATATGTACTTGGGCCGACGACTGTAGGTTGTATATCATGTGAATTACACTGGTTGGAGATGAATCCGATCGTAAGGCTACCATATTCGGTGAATTGTTCTTTCGAATATGTTGCGCCAACCGACCGACTTGCACTAACTCCTCCAGGTGGTCCTTCAATCCATAACAGTTGTCAGTGTCATGGTCCTTCTGATATTTGCATTGCCTATCCCTTCTTCTAGTATTAGGAGCCCCATCATTTTGGACGGCCACTTAAAAAATGGAAGATGCTGGACTTTAGGTAGGATTGTACTGATCAGCTCCGTTAATTCCATATACTTTTTGTCCGAACGTCTAGTGCACCTGTTATCCACTTGATATTGTTCGTTCGAATGGTGCGAACACTATCCACTTGATCGGCGAGGGTCACGCCGGTTATCTCATTTAGCCCAAGTCCTAGGTTCAGGGCTCCTAGGTGGCACGACGCTTATTGGCTGAATCAGGACAGATGAAACCGATTTACCGACTTTCTGTCTAGCCTTGACCCGCAGGGCATCGTCTTCCACCTTACAGTATTCCTCAACCTTCTTCATTAATGCCCAGACCGTTTTAGGAGGCCATCTAGTTAACAATCTGCGGAGAGGACTATCGGGATGTTACCCCATCTTAAAGGCGGTAATGGCCATGGAATCATTGCAAGCATCATCCACTAAGTTGAAACACTCCCAATAGCACGCCGAATACTCATGTAGGGTCTTTTCTGGTTTAATCTACATCGCCTAGAGAGAGTTGGCTGGTTTTGGCTGAACTTCGTTGGTGATGAATCTTGCCCTGAAGGATTTTTGGAGCTGATGAAAGCTTCTTATTGACACCGGCTCCAGTTTATAGTACCATCTGACTACCAACGGACTTAGGCTACTTGGAAACATTTGACACATGAGGGCTTCATCATCAACATGCAACGTCATTGCTTGCTTGTAGTGACGAATGTGATCTGTGGGGTCTGATTTTTCGTCATACAGGGTGAATATTCATGCTTTGAACTGTTTAGGTAGCACAACTCTTGCAATGCGTCATACGAAAGGGTCGTGCCTATTCTCTTCATCTGAACCATCACTTCATTTCCCTCGCCTGTGCCGTATATATGGACTTCCTTCGGATAAGCTCGATACACCAGCTCGCCCTTTCTTTCTAGGTTCCTGAGATGGTGAGTCGGAATCATTGCCACTATCATGTTTCTGAAGTTGACGTCGTCAATCATCCTTCTTCTTTTCTGGGGATTGACCCCAGTCATGACGTGTGACCTGTTAGGATTTGGCTAGCTCCAAGGTCAATTCCTTACGTAAGCACTTGTTCTCAATCATCATATCTTCCAGACGCTAGTCGTTTCGTTTTGCTTGATCTATGATCGTCTGCATAGTCTCCTGTACAGAGGTTGAGGGTGAGGTTTGAGCTACTGGGTCAAAATTTAGGGCCCTTCGCGCTGTGATATTCTCCAATCCAAGAATGTTTCTTGGCGCAATGTCATCTCTTGGTGTAACAGCGTCAGCAACTATTGAAGGATCATCTGTTACGCCTTCCATGGACGCACTTGAGTATTCCCACAGATGGCACCAATTCTAGTGTGGTGGTATGTAAATCGTCTTGGATCTAGTTAGACGCATTTGATCCTCTGATTGCTACCTGAAAAAAGGGATGAACACTTCAGTCGGGGGTGTCGGAATTAGCACTCCGACGGACAAGTCAGTACCCTCTCAAATTTACTTTTATCTCAAGTTATCTTTTTTTTTTGTTTTCACATATCTCCTTTGGCTGACATTCCTCCCTTTTTATATTACGTTTGGGCCCAGGGTCGGGCCCACTCTTGATCTTGCACATAGTTGTTTAGTCGGCCCTCCAGTTGAGTGTTAGCTCTCATTCGGCTCTTTATACGGCCGATTCATATATTTGGCTTCATGAGCCCCTAATCAGGGCCGAATTGCCTTCGGCCTAATGTCTCAATCGGATGCCTTGGCCCCTTCGTCATTAATTATATTCGGCCTCCACATCTCCCATTTTTGAGGGTTAGAAAAATTAGAGCAAAAATTAATTTTCTCTCTCTATAATTCTCCCTCTCTCTTGAAATTTCTTGAGCTTTTGCCCATACACTCTTAACCAAACCTTACCATCTTTGAGCTGAGGTACTTTTGAGCCAATTTTGAGCTCTTGAGGGTGTGTATGTGTTGAATTGTTGCTTAAAAGTGTGCTTCTCTTCAAGAGGTATAAGGCTTATCTTGTTTCATTACTTTGGTTGATTGTTTTCCTACTATTTTTGGGCTGTATAACCTCTGTATTTTTGGGCTAAACTTGTGGTGAAAGGCCTTAAAGGGTAGAGGGGTTAACCACCTTTCTTTACACCTTGTCTCCTAAGCCTTTACACTTGTATTTCCCATCTCTTTGTCAAATTTTTTTGAACTTTTAAATACTGATTTTTAGAGTTATTTCAGTAGCTAAAATCATGTCTTGAGGTCCAAAAATGGAGGAGGTAGCCTCCACCTCTTTATGCTTTGTTTACTAGCTTACATATCTCAATGTTTTAGCTTATTGTTCTAGCTATTTTTGTCTTAATTCCAGCATGTTTTATGACTGATTTAGCATTGTTTTAGGACTATTTTTGGTTATTCATTGCATTTGAGCCTTGTATTGCATGCTTGTAGTGTAATTGTCCTCATAGGCTTGGTGGTTTAGGCCTTAGTCACCATCCTATTTGAGTTGATAGTATTTGTTTATGGCTTTTCATACTTGTTTTCAACCCTAATCACTTCTGTAACCTCCCTCCTTTCTTGGCTTTTTGCTTTGTTTTGAAAGTTGGTTCAAACTAGTTGCTTGTTTAAGCATGAGATTGAGGTCTTATCCTTAATGGTTTAATCCCTTTTGGGGTTCATTACCAACGGCATGATACTTCCCTCATGCCTAAAACAACTTTTGGTTTAATGTTTCTTTCCATTAGAGGACTTAAAGCTTACCTTTGGACTTAATGAATTAAAGAAAGGAAAGGTAATTAAAATGGAATAATAAAACTTGGAATAAAATGATGCAAGATAATAACTTTGTTTGGGTTCAACCAGACGTTAATTGAATCCTTGAGTCTTGGATCGTTTCATACTCATTAGTGATGAAAACGGTTCAAGAGTCATTGTCGACCACTTCCCTTAATCAATCCATGATAGGGAGGAGGTTTGAGAGTCTTTATTTGTTGCATTTATTGAACTTACACACTTTGGTTCATAAGCCATCAAGCAATGAAATTGCATCATTAATAATTTGGGAATCAAATTTACAACCCATTTGAGCTATTTGATGATAACAAGGGCTAAGTTGTTCAAACAAACCCTTGAGAATACCCTGTGCTTGCTCTGTTTGCTTTCTGTTGCAGCAGGAAAAACCAGTCATCAATGGACGGCAGGCTGGCAGGCCACCACTTCTAGCCTGCCGTCCACCTTTGCAAAATCAGGCAGTGTACTTTTCTAGCAAAACAGAGTTGGTTTTAAGGTGAAAAGTGTTCCACTGCACAACAGAGGCATCTGACAGCAAAACAATGGCCTTTTTCGGGTGGAAATACGTGCATGCATGAGCACTCCTCGTTTCTCGAGGCAGAGTAATTAGAAGAGCTAGCTTAGTGCTTCTTTCTTGTTTAATTAGTTAATCTGTAATTAATTAGTTCGCCTTGATTTGTTATTAATTGATTAGTTAGTTCAATTAGTTAGTTAATTTGTTGTAATAATTAGTTAGCTAGCTTAGTTGTTTATTTCATTCGGTTTGTAATTTGCAGTAATTAGCTTAGCTAGTTAGTTGATTTCAACCCTCTTGCGTGAGGGCGCAAATGTTATAATCACGTGTATGTCTTCCAACCCCTCATCTTTCTCCCTTTTATTTACCTGCTTATGATGGTTAGTTTAGAAGCATCATGTTTCATTTAGCATCTCTCATATTTGCATCCACTTGTATTGCATGCATCGAGGCTCGGCGCATCATTCTAACTTGTAGTGCAGTTAAACATTCTTTGAATACATGCTTAGATATCGCATTCTATCAAATTGATACATATGCCATATTAGTAGTCGAGCCTAGTAATTGTATATTGCGTGCGTTGAATTAGTCATATTGCATAGTAAGTGTAGACACCCCATTTTTGACCGACCTTAAGACTCAGACGTCATCGATTGAGCGCTCAGTGACGGTGCATGTTGTGCTCGTTCTGGGGTTACCGAGTCCCGGCTGAGAGCCTTGCCTCCAGACTTCGAGACTCTTTTGTGCTTTGCCTCGGTTTGAGAACCAGGTTCTGTTTTATCTTCCCGAAGGGAGGGAGAGGTCTTGTAGACCATCTCTCAGTGGCCGTAGGCTACTTTTCGTGGTCGTAGACCACTGTTCCCGTTTGGAGACCAGTTTTCGATTTTCGGAGCCGTCGGCCGTGCGCCTCGGTTCGGGACCGCTTAACTTTCTCCGTTTGCTCCAGTTTTTGGCACACACCTTGTTTTCTCTCTCTAGAGGGACACTGTGGCCCGGGAGACCACCTTCGTGGTCGCGCGCCACTTTTGATGCATAACAGTCAGTTTTCGGGGCACCCGGCTGCGTGTTTTGGCTCCCGAACCCTCGTTTTGCATCCGTCTTGGTTCATTTTTGTTGTGGACCCTATTTTCATTGTTTAGAAGGTGGTACAAGGATGGGAGACCACCTTTTCTCTTGGAGACCACCTCTTCTCCCGCCGGCAGATTTTCTTGTCAGGACTAGTATCACTCCAGTCATGTGCGAACCACATTCTCCTCCGTGGATGGCCTCCATTAGGTGCTTCGACTCTTTTTCATCAACACACAGCTTGTGCATTCCCCAATGGCCTCGTTTGTACAATTTACCCCTGCAGATGATAAACTAAGCAGCCATTTGCCGTATTGCCCTTTTATCTTTCGCATTTGCCCCTGGTGGATAAACCTCATTTTCCAAGAAGTTCCAGATATCATGATACTAGGGGTTTTGATTTTGTACTTCATCTATTGTGGCGATTAACTCATAAGCCGGCACATACCTCTGTTTAATAATGATCAGACGCATCTGGACTCCCAAAGGGGTGTATATCATGGAAGATAGAGTTGATAAAGCGTCAGGGAACCTGTTGTTCTCTCTTAATAGATGCATGAAGGTTAGCTTCTCAAACCTAGGAATCAGAACATCCAGGGTGTGGTGATAGATTTTCATCATTTCTTCTTTAACCTTCCAGTCTCCTTTTGCTTGAGACACAACCAGCTTCGAGTCCCCAATGACATCCAACCGTTTTGCCCCTAGTTCCAGGGCGGCTTCCAAGCCAGCGATACATGCCTGATATTCTGCTTCGTTGTTTGATACTTTAAACCAGAGTTTGAAAGCTAAAGGTATATGGGAATTGTCGGGCACTATCAGCAACACCCCTATCCCATAATCGTACTGATTAGACGCTTCGTCAAACTACATGGTCCAGATCTCTTCTTTGACTCAGAATAGCCTCATCTGGGAATAAATACTCTACTGCTTCGTCTCCATCCATTGGGTGATCGGCTAGAAACTCCGCTATGTCGCCCTTTCACAGACTTGCGAGTCATATACTTCAAATCAAATTCAGAGAGAAGAAGCAACCAACGTGCTAGCCTACCTGTAAGCGCTGGTTTTTCGAAGAGATATTTGATAGGATCAATCTTGAAACCAGAATTACAAAGTGAGCTAAGAGGTAGTGGCCTAAGGTAGCCCATACAAGCTAGAAAAGCCTTCTCCAGCAGAGTGTATCGGGTCATATATCCAGCATCTTCTTGCTCAGGTAATAGATGGCCTTCTTCACTTTATCATCAGATTCCTACGCAAGCATGCAGCCCATTGTCGTGTTGGTTACTGACAGATACAAAATCAACTGCTACCCCGGTTCTGGCAGTGACAACATGGGTGGGTTCTGTAGATACTGCTTGATCTGCTCAAAAGCAACCTGGCATTCGTCATCCCATTGGAATTTATTTCCATTCTTCAGGAGACCAAATAGTGGTTCACAAGTCAAAGTTAATTTTGCAATAAACTGTCTTATGAATTGCACTTTACCTAAAAAGCCTCACACTTTCTTTTTAGTCTTTGGTGGTGGCATTTCTAGTATGGCCTTGATTTTGGAAGGATCGACTTTGATGCCCCTTTGTGTAATCAAGAACCCCAGCATTTTCCCTGCTGTGACACCAAAAGTGCATTTCTGAGGATTCAGTCGCAACCAATATTCTTTGATCCGTTGAAAAAATTTCTTCAAGACGGTGTAGTGGCCCTCACTTTCCTTGGACTTGACAATCATGTCATCCACATGCACCTCAACCTCTTTGTGGATCATATCGTGCAAGATAGTGGTTGCAGCCCGTTGATAAGTAGCCCTAGCATTTTTCAGACCAAACGACATCACCCTGTAGTAGTAGGTTCCCCATGGTGTGGTGAAGGCAGTTTTCTCCCTATCCTCGGATGCCATCAAGATTTGGTTGTACCCGGAAAACCCATCCATAAAGAAGAGCAACGCATGGCCTGCGGTGAAGTCCACCAATTCGTCGATGTGCGGTAGAGGAAAGTCGTCCTTCAGACTAGCTTTGTCCAGATCCCTGAAATCCACACACACCTGAATTCTGCCATCTTTCTTTGGCACCGGAACAATGTTGGCCAACCAAGTAGGATACTCAGATACTAGCAAGAACCCTGCATCTATCTTCTTGGTGACCTCTTCTTTGATTTTCAGAGCCTAATCCGGGCATATTCTCCGAAGCTTTTGCTTGACGGGTTAGGCCTCAGGGTCAAGAGGGATCCGGTGCTGTACAATCTCAGGATCGATTCCAGGCATCTCTTCGTAGGACCACGCGAAAACATCTTTGAAATCTTTTAATAAAGCGACTAAGTGCTCGCGTTCCTCCGAAGACAACGTGGACCCGATCTGGACCAGACGCAGATCCTTCTTAGTAGCCACATTAATTGAAATGATTTCATCAACCAGGGGTCTTACAAACCTCTGCTCCTCTTGATCAATCAAATGTTTCAAAACCAGAGGAATTCCTTCCTCATCATTTTTATCAAAATTTTGAAAGTCATGATCAATGCAATTCACAAGTGGCACAGAAAAGTACTCGAAAACAGCAGTGGTATGATTCTCATTCACAACTTCCAGTTCGTCCAATTCCTCGGTTACAACCGACTCAAAAGAAAAGGAAAAAGACGACCTGGACAAAACAATGGCATCCAGGTTATCAACCCTGGGAATACCGGACTCTGACTCAGAAGAACTAGAATCTGATTTCGACTCCATAGACTCTGTGGAATCAGATTCCGGTTCACTACCTAATTCAGAACTACTGGACAAAGAGCCCTCCTCGAACTGCCAAACGAGGGAGGGTGCCATAGATGCATCTAGAATGCCGGAAGAAGGGCCCACAGCCGATTGATCTCCAATCATGGAAACAGAGAAGTCATCTCCCAAGCTCTCCGGTGTGATCTGAGGATCTGAAAGGAGACAAGCCAGCGCTGCTCCTGTCTGAAGTTCTATGCCATCGGACTCATCCTCTATACACTATTCAGCCTTAGCTGGTAGGTCAGTCTACTCTTCTGCAACATCATCCCCTTGCAACTGTAGGTCGAAAAAGATCTCAAAGCCGGGAAAATGCCGCTTTTTAGAATTCAGCCATGGCTCAGGAAAGCCGCAGAATGGGAAATCTTCCCCCTCCCGGACAAAGCGGCCGTTCAGGGTTCCTTGAATGGCTCTATGCACTAGCTCATAGTGCTTCCCAGTTTGCTTAGCTTTGGCCCTTCCTGCCATTTCCTTCCCCTTTCTTATCCAGTTCTCTTTGGTAGGTGTGTAACCTAGACCAAAGGTATGAGGGTTATGTGGCACTTCGGCCAACACAGCAATGCCCTTCTGGCCGCTCCTTCCCAATCCCATTCCGGGTACATGTTGCAGCTTATTCATGAGGTAGACGGATTGAGCACTACATACAACCCCTCATCAATAGCCAGAATATCTTGCACTACCCGGCCTCGGCCAAGGTAAACCCAGACAAAAAGATATCCTCGTCGCCGTGTACAATTTCCAGTACCGGTGTAGTGACTTTCGGCGGAGGATGTATGGAAGAGTTCCCAAAAACAATAGCTACCCCCTTCCCATGGGGGTACTTCAGCATCTGATGCAGAGTGGAAGAAACAGCTCTTACTTGGTGCAGCCACGCCTGTCCAAGGAGTAAATTAAAGGTGGCTGGAACATCCAGGACGTGAAACTCGATGTTCTGTTGTGCTGGGCCAACCTGAGTTCTGATCCGAACTGTCCCCATCACTTCCCGACTTGTATTGTCATAAGCCTGAATCACCTGGGCCGTTGGTACAAAGTCTGCTAGCTTTAAGCCAATAGCATAGGCCGTGCGCGATGGACACACATTAGTTGCAGACCCGATATTAACCAAGACAACTGGTATCTACTTCTCTTTACATTCCACGGAGATGTATAGTGGCTTGTTGTGCTCAGAGCCCTCAGGCGGCAATTCTTTATCTGTAAAGGTCAAAGTCGGTGAAGCTGGGAACACCAGTCCCACTAACTGCTCAAGGGTTGTGTCGATAAAGAGCTTAGCCTTATCCATTGCTGATAGGACGGCTTGTCTATCCACCCGTGAAGCCATGAGCAAACCCCAGATAGAGATTTCTGCTTAAATCTTCTTCAGCTGCTTCAGTACAACTTCCTTCTCCAACAGTTTATCTTTCTGTTTCTCAGCTTCCTTATCTTTCCCTGATGCTTCTGGTTAGTCCAAGTGTAGGGGCTTAAAGTACCGCCCACTCTGAGTCATGTGGTCAACTTCCTCGGTATACCATGTATCATCTTACAGATTCTGTCCCCAATCCTCATCCGTGTGGGCAAGATGCAAATCCTCATCTTCCCACCACATTCCTTCGATAACCGACAAGCAACTGTCTGGTTCCGTTGTAAGTACTCCTGTATCCATAACACAGTCAGTCCCTGTAGGATCTTTGGCTTTTCTAGCCTTCTAATCAGTCACGATTCTTTCCTGTTTGAACCGCTTCAGCGTGGCCTCCTATTCTGTATCAGCTATACATATACTACCTAATTCTTGAGCAAAATTCTTAGTACCGGTGCTCTCCGACAACTTCCCCTTGTTGTCAACCATTTCGGCCGTTGCAGCAATCCCTGTTTTCAACTGTTCTTGCTTCGGTTGAGACCCCTCATCTACATCTGGTTCATCACTGAGCCACCCTATATTATCCGTTGATCCGTTCATATCAAACCAACCAATCTGTACATTCTCCAGATCCTGCTCGTCGAAGAACTGCGGATTATTGATGTCCTCCTCAAGCTTGGCTAAATCATCCAGCCCTGGCTTGGCCCATCCTCCCGGACTACATTAACCTCCATCCCTATTGGCAATTCCACTTCTGGTCTGGCCTGGCTAGTTGGCGCAATATAACGGCACAGAATGTACTCTTCTTCAGTTAAGCTCATGGACCCCTCAGGCATACCTTCTTCCATCACAACCACCATCACGGGTTCGGGTTAGGATATGGAAGCGCTCATCATGCACAAGTCTGTGCTTTCAGGGATGAACAACGTCGGCTTACGCAGGGGGAGGGGATGATGTATATGCTGGGGTCGTATGAGACGGCCAGTGTTTGGATAAGGTTTACTTTCCTAGGTGGAGGAGGGGGTTGGTTATGTGGTGGGAGAGGATTTGTAGTGATGTTAGGCTTCTTAGGAGGCGCTGTCACTTTGTTGTCAATGAGATCCTGAATCTCATGACGGAGTCTAAAGCATAGGTCGGTGTCATGACCATGCTGCTGGTGGAAGGCACAATACTTGGCCGGGTTGTGTGTAGAAAGGAGGGGCTAGGCAATGGGCACGGCTCCAGGGGCTTCAGATGCCCCTTTCTGATCAGGACCCTCAAGGCCGCAGATAGAGACATGTAGAGTATGGTGAAAACCCTTTGGCCTCAAGGTTGGTACTTTGCAGGTTGTGGGGTAGTTCCGGATGTACCGGTAAAAGGGGTGGCCATTTTCGGTGTGGTGGTGACCATACCAACATTAGAAGTCCTTGCAGCTACGTTACTACTCGTAGTCGCATTTGAACTACATGTAAAAGCCCTCTTGGGCTGCTCTTTTTCATGGTTTATCAGACCCTGTTTCATCGCACCCTCTATCTGCACCCCTATCTCATGAAGGTCAGCAAATGTAGGTAGAGGTAGGACTATCATCTTTTATAGCAGCCTCGGTTGCAGATTATGAACGACCATTCTTATCTGGTGCTTTTCAGCTAGTCGGGTTGTCATCATGGAGGCCTTGGCCCTCCACCGAGTGACGAAATCGGAGAAGCCCTCATTCGGCTCTTGACGAGTAGCCTCGAGATCATGAGTTGTGACCTCAATTTGAGTGTTATAGGAATATTGGGCGATAAAGGCCTCAGCCATCTCTTCCCAGCTCCTCTTCATAGAATCTTCTAGTTTAGCATACCAAATAGCCGTGATACCTGACAGGGTCCGGCCAAAGAGGGATAGCTTCCGCAGTCTAGTCAGGCCCATCAGCTGTAGAATATCTAAAAATAGCCGCATGTGGACCATGGGATCACCCGAACCGTTGAAGCGGTTTATGTGAGGCATTTTAAATCTATCCAGCAATGTCACCGTCGAATCTGTATAGCCGTCCTCTATATCTGGGATCGAATTGACACCCTAAGCTCGTTTGAAAAGCTTCTCAAGCTTGCTCACTTTCAGAGCGATAGGGTCGACCTCAAATTGAAACGGTGCCTCCGTTGGGTAGACCGGTGCTTTGGAAGTCTGAGGTGGGACCAGCCCTACCGGAATGTCCGCATTCTCCTGGACATTAGTTGTATCCCCGGGTATTGGAACCCTGACTGGGGGTGGATGCGAAGTAGAAGCTGCTGCTTGTTGTGGTTGCTATTGCTGTTGAAGCCTAGCAATCAGTTCAGCCTACTGGGTTGCAATCTTTGTTTGGCGAGCGATAACCTTCACTTGGCGAGCAGCATCCAGCTGCATGGCCTCAATGGTTTGTTGAAGTTGGCGCATCATATCCTCCATATTGTCTGAGGGGTGCTGATCTATTAGAACTGGTGTATACTCTCTTTCTGAGGTGGAAGCAGAAAACTGGGCCCAACTGCGCACAGGTGACGTAGATAATGACCACTGAATTGGCGACTGTTGAACCGGTGATCTATGCCTGACTATCCTCCGTCTCGTAACCGGGGGTAGCAAAGCAAACACTGATTGTCCTCCAATAAGATCCTCATATCGGTAAATCCTCCTGACTCGGGTCTAGAGTGCTCGGGGGGTAACTGCCTCGTCTGAAGCAATTGTGAAATACTACCTTGCAAAAAGAAAATAAAGCAAAAAAAGAAACAACAATCAGCAAATGCACAGCACCTCAGCTTAGACAAGGACAACACACAGTTGAAATCATAAGCTAGACAATCTATACTCAAACACTGATTTCTGCTCCAAATTTCTACCTCAAAACTAATATCCTCAAACTGATTCCCAGACTTGCAACTGATACATACATTCCTGTAGAGTCACACTCTAAAAGCACATATCAAGCAAGTGAGAGCCAAAACACCCCTATGATGGGGTCGGGTTGCCCTGTCCTAATTTCGTTAGGAACTAGGGGTTCGCTACGCAAGCAGATGGTTTCAAACAAACCTACATTTGGGTGAGCAATTGTCCCAATTTGGAACGGTCTCTAAGGCTTTCGATATGCAACTAGGTCAATTGGTCAAAAAGGGTGCCTCAGCAAGACCACCTAATATACCTCTCGCTCCTAACATCGAGAAGTGAAAGAAGGATCAAATGGTACAGCGGTAGTCCAGATCCAAGGTTTGTGTTCCCATCGTGGCAGAGCCCGCAACTGGTCAGCCTTATGGCACGCTTTTCCAAGCGAGCCTCCAGCAAACCATTCAGGAATAGTAGATGGAAAACACTGTGACTTAGGCACACCAATGCAAATGTAATGCAAAGAAACACATAAGTGTAGATAAAACAACATATCATGAGTTCAAGTCAAGTTCTCTAAATCCCCAGCAGAGTCGCCAGAAACTCTAGCTCGACTTTTTTGCGCCCCCTTTCGGAGAGCTCGAATTAGTCCTACAGTTCGAACTCCTATCACGGTTCTGAATCTAATCTCACAAAGTGCAATGTGAGACTGATAAACACCAAAGAGTCCAATCCGGCAAATCATTTTGGAAAATCGATTTTGAATCAAAAATGCCAAAACTGGATTGTTTGCTAGATTACAGAGTCGCCACCTAAATATTTTGTTTTTGAAAAATTTAGGAAACCTTGACTCGTGCCAAAGGCCACGTGTCCGTCATCACCAAATTTACCTCGGCGCAGGAACTTGGGTACGAGAGGGGAAGGTCTTGAAATGAGCACCCCCGCTCACCCGATCAAAGATCGGCCTCTACTAGCATGATATGTTGTTTTATAAACCTCATGTGTTCTTGTTTCGGTTATTAGCTAACTTTACTATGTGACCCACACAAGTAAGTATAGACTAAGTTGCAAGATTTGGAACGAATTCAACTCGTGTTTGCTTTCGAAAATGGTTTGAATTTGCCACCCTCAAGTGGGCTAAAATGCGGATTTGCCATCAAACATGATGGGCTTAAAACATGATTTACCACTTCACAAAGTGGGCTTAAAACATTCATTCGTTGAATTGTTCCAATTCAAACAACAAAGTCTTCATCCACAAGCATTCATACAGTTAATCACTTAAGCAAATAGCCTCATGGCACGCATGCTATCATGGCAACATGCACATCTCATGCAGTATGCTAAAGCATAAAAGCTTACCGAGTACTCCAAGCGAAAACAAAAGTTAGTTAGAAACAATGCATGATCCTAACTATGATAAGATGCCTAATGCAACAAATGCAACATGAAATTAATAGGCTTGGCTACTAAGATGGCATATGAATGCAACAATTTGATAACATGCTTTGAAACACGTATTGAAATAAGTATTGAAATACGATGCAGTTTGAATGATGCGTCGAGCCTCGGTGCATGCAAGACAAATGAATGGATGCAAACATGCGAGCATAAGGTATGCTAATTGAAAATGGCCCTAAACTAACCATCGAAAGTGGTTAAATAAAAGGGAGAAAGACGTGGGGTTAAAAGATATGCACACACGCATGCACACTTATTACAACAATGCGCCCTCTCGAAGGAGGGTCCGAATGAATCAGCTAAACTACACTAAGCAACTAATTAACTGACTTAGCTAATTAATTACAAACCGAATTAATTAATTAAACACTTAACTAATTGTAGACGTCCTCGAATGTCCTGGGAGGGAATCCCGTTTTGTTCATTAGGCTCACTACAGTTCGGACTCAAATGTCACGGTTCTGAATCTAATCTCGCAAAGTGCAATACAAGACCGATAAATCACCAAAGAGTCCAATCTGGCAAATTGTTTCGAAAAACTGATTTTTAGAAAGAAGTGCCAAACATAGACTGCTTTGCCAGATACAGAGTGGCCACCTAAATATTTTATTTTGGAGGAATTTAGGAAACCCTAACTCGTGCCTAAGGCCACGTGTCCATCATCACCAAAGTTGCCTCGGCTCGGGAACTTGGGTACGATTGGGGAAGGTCACTTCGTGAGCACCCCCGCTTGCCCGATCAAAGATCGGCCTCTACTAACCATGATATCGAGTTTTGAAAACATTATGTGCTCTTATTCTGGTTATTAGCCTAGAATTACTATGTGATGCACGCAACATACAAGTATAGACTTGATCGTTTGAGTTGGAACAAAACATTTCATGTTTGTTTATTTGAGAGATGGTTTGATGGTGCTACCCGCAAGTAGGCTAAGACGTGGATTTTGCCACCCCTAAGTGTTAGAAAACATGGTGATTTGCCACTCTCAAGTGGGCTTAAAACTCGCAATCGATGAATTGTTCCAATTTAAATAATCCAACCTTCACCCACAGGCATTCAGGCAGGTATATCACATAAGCAAATAGCCTCATGGTAAGCATGCTATCATGGCAGTCACTCACACTCATGCAAGGATGCTAAAGCATAAATACTTACCGAGTACTCCAAGCCAAAACAGAAACTAGTTAGTAATCAAATGCATGATCCTAGTTCATGTTAGAATGGCTAATGCAACACATGCAAAATGCAACTAGAAATAGGCTCGGCTAATCTAAAATGGCATATGAGATGCGACAATTCGATACACGTATTCAACTTGGAATTGAAATACAATGCAGTTAGTATGATGCGCCGAGCCCGGTGTATGCAGTACAGATGAATGATGCAAACATGGGAGCATAAGGATGCTAATTGAAACATGACCTAAAACTAACCATTGAAAGCAGGTAAGTAAAAGGGAGAAAGACGTGGGGTTGGAAGACATTCACACACGCACGCACGCTTATTACAAAATTTGCCCTCTCGACGGAGGGTCCGAAAGAATAATACAAATTAACTAACTAACAAGCTAATTAATTATTACAAAACACTTAATTAATTAAACAAATTGACTACAAAATAAACTAAGTATGAAATTAAAAGAGGCTGCCGCGGCTCCACCTCGGAATGCTTGAATGATGCATGTTCGATCGCCTGGCTCGGAAACCCGTTGCCATGCCACTGTTGCCTCTGTTTGCACTGTTCTACACCTCTGAGGGATGTGAAAATCCTTGGGATGCCTCTAAATTGCTTAATAGTCATGCTGAGAAGTCATCGGCCAGAACACAAGGTCACCAGCCACAGAAATACAGTTATCGGCCAAAAGTGGGACCACTGGCTAGACTTTGGAAGCCGGTCGGCACTTAAAGTGGCCGACCGGCCATTTCTTCCTGCAGAGCACTGGTTTTGTTGCAGCAGAGGGCAGACAGTGCATGGCAAAGCATTTTCAAGACAATGTGTGCATAGCCACTCTCCTATCATGCAATAAACTCAAGGGAGCATGGCCCTCGGTCCTCGGGCCACCAATCACGCATTTCGATGCATGATGGCCAAAGGTACCAAGTTTGCAAATTAATGTAAATGAATGCAACAAAATAAATGAATGCTACACGCTCTATCATGTTGAGATCAAGAGCGTCGGCGACCGAGGATTGAGGTACGTTTCGTCACTTTAAGTATGAGACGTCCCTCAATCCTTGTGTTTGGTTTGACACCCCAAACTAAACACAATGTAATGTATGCATGCAATATGGCTCAAGTATGTACATGAGGCTAAGGTAACAAGCATGCCAAATGCAATGCAACATATCATGCAAGCTAAACTAATGTCACATTAATATGCCAAGTATGCAACAAGGTTATGTAATGCAACTAGCTAAACAACATGCAAACATGATATATTGCAAGCATGCAACTAATGTAATGCAACATGTCAAACATGCAATTATATACAAAGGTGGACTTAAACCGGAATGGGGGACCTCAGCCATGCCCCAAAACAGTGGCCAAAATACCAAAATCAAGGCACCAAAATGCAAGACGGACATGCATACATATTGGTCCATCGCTTAGGCCACAATGCACAACCTTTAAACATGAGCGAGATGTGATAAATATAAGGATATAGCATTACAATGAGCTCTGAAATCACATGAAGAACGATGCCAAATCGACTACACAATGCAAACATGGCATGCCAATGGAGTTAAAACTCAAAGCTAGCTACAGTACTTGAACCATGGCTATATCAACCAAGCCCCAAAGAGCCAAAATGACTTAGGATAGTCCTAAGGCAGGTCAAAATAAGGCTAGAACATGCGTGGGGTGAGGCCAAAACATGCTATAAAGATGGGCACAAAACAGGAAGCATACAAGGCCTAAAAAGGCAAATGCACTACACCTCTTACAACCGTTCATCGCATGACTTAGGACAATAAAATCAGAGTTATAACACACCAAAATAAGCCCCAAAACCCAATGAGAAGGTCTCCCAAAGACCAAATCATGGAGGCACATGCAATAGTCCAAACAAGGAGCATGAAACAACAACTCTCCTAGGCATGGAATAGGTGACAAATGCGAGTGTGTGGCCACGAAATATGGACTGAAATATGATGACAAGTGATGCCAAATCACTGAAATAGCTCAAATGAAGCATGCTATTGACTCACACACCCGAAGCCAACAAACTAGAATGCAAAGAGGCTATATAAAGCATGGCAAGTATGACCAAATTGACACCAAACATAACTTAAACATGTTAAAACATGACTAAAAACTTCACAAAGCCAAGTCAAAACATGCAAGCATGGTGGTCTAAATGCACAATGCATTTCTAGGCAAAATAGAGGAATCCAAGGCAAGTGTATGGTGCATGCAAGGGGTCAACAAACCAACCTAAAACAGAGGTAAAGCATGACCAAATAACACCAAATACCCACTGAAATGGAGCCAAAATCGACTAAGCATGCATGCTACCCTTATGAGCCAAAAACACAAGCAAATGAGACATAAGGGGAGAGGGGTGTCCCTCCCCTATACAAGACCTCAAAACCACTTCACCACCACTGAAAATCCTCTGGATTTCAGTGGTGAGAAGGCCAATACACGAAAGTTCCAAAGCTCAACAAAGAAGGCACAAAAAGAGGCCAAACAAGGCCTAAGAGGGGGTGGACGACCCCCAACACCAAAATGACCTTAAACAAACATATTAAGCATGCAAATGCAAAACTTTTTTTCAATTTATAGCTAAGCTTAAATCAGTGTGCAAGATAGGCTAAAAGCTTGTACAAAAAAAAATGGAATAAAAGGGTAAGTGTCTCACCCTTGAAGACCTCTTCCAAGAACACTAAACCAGCAGCCTCTTTCGATCAAAACCAACTCAAACCCCCCTCAAACAACTCCTTAGCACCTTAGTAACCAAAGAGTGGTGTATTCCTAGGTGTTCTAGTGCAAAAACAAGAACAAAACTCACTTTAAGGCACTCTAACACAAACAAATGTAGAGAGAGAGGGAGATATAGAGAGAGAGTGATATATATTTTACATATCAGATTTTTTCAACCCCTGGAAAGGGAGGAGAGGCTCCCTTTTTTATAGGGAAATGCAATGCAAAGCTTCCAAGGGAAGCTAACTCAAGGAGCAAATCCCTCCATACACGTGTATAGAGGGCAGAGTCGGTACTCACCAGCTGGCATAGCTGGCATCCACTCAGCCTGTAGAACACGCAGGAAGGCCACCAACCAGTTAATTGGTCGACCGGCTACTTTTTCTGGCCGGCCGGCTATTTTGCTGGCCGGTAGGTGGCTGCCAAGGCCAAACAGTGGTCGGTAGGTGTCCAGATTGAAGCCCCAGAAGTTAGCTTTCCAATGGCACCAACCTTGCATCAAAATTCCTCCTGTGCAAAAAGTTATGCCCGTTTCGGTGAAGCCGCGCAGTTTCGATCCAACCGGATTGATCCCCTACTTCAACCAACCATATCTCCCCCACCCGGACTTGGCTTTAGGAGATTCTTAAGTGAAAAATGAAGCCCCAGAAGTAAGCTTTCCAACAGTGGTGGCCTCATAGCTAAAATCCAAGTATGCAAATGAATAAGCCCGATTCAGCGAGGGCTGCTCGACTCTCTCCTACCCGGATTCATGCCGAACTTCTCCCAAACTAGTTTTCTTCTCTCCTTTCCTCTTTTCTTCAACCCCAAACCCCTAAACAAAGTGTTTTGAAAGATTTTTCAAAGATTTCATCTTTCTTTCATTCATTCATTCTCCACTTTGTCCTTGCTCGGTTTACCGAAAAGCGCAACATTTAACGAAATGCGAGCGTCGGAACATCGTAGGAACTTTATTTTCAAAACATTTTGAAAGAGAGGGTTTTAAGATCTAAAATATTTTGATCAAGATTGTTTTGGTCCAAAAGGGGTATGAAGTTAGGATTTGACTCTCTCATTGCCGAAGAAATCGAACCTTTGGCCTGCACATCTTTTATCACCAAGTGAACCATCAGTAGCGCCCAAGTCTTAAGGGCGGTTAAAAATTGGGTGTCTACACTAATTAATTACAAAAAAAAAAAAAAAAAGCTAATGAACTAATTAGCTATAAAATTTAAATGAACGGCCTCGGGAAACGAGGGATGGGAATCCACCGCCTTGCCTTTGGATGCCTTTGTTTGCACTCGTTTGATCTCTTAAAATTGTGCCAACTCCTAGAATGCCTGTGCTCCAACTTAGGAACATACTGATGCAAAATTCATTTTTGGCTGGTCAGCTACCAATGGTGGCTGTCAGCTACCATTGGTGGCCAGTTGGCTACTTCAACTAGCCAGTCGGCCACTGCTTTCCTGGATTTCCCTTTTTGCTACAACAGAGCGCAAATAGAGGCAAAGCAGTGTATTCCAAGGAATATATGTGTGTACTTCTACCCTCCTTATCATCTTTCAAGCTCAAAGGAGTGTGGGTCTTGGCTCTCAAGCCATCAACCAAGCATTTTCAATGCATGATGGCTAGAGAACCAAGCTTGTACAAGGTTAATGAATGCACAAACATTACCAAAACAACCACCACCCTATCATGCATGATCAAGGGTGACGGTGACCAAGAAAAGTGGCACGTTTCAGCACTTTGAGTATGAAACGTCCCATTTTTCTTGTGTTCGGATTAACGTCCGATCCGAACATATGCAATGCAACACAAAGATGGTTAGCTTGCCTATTTTACTTGCTGAGATTAAGGCACAAAAGGCTAGAAAAACATGCTCACATGTTAGCTTTCAAACAAGGCTCAAGAGCAACTCTAAAAAGCAATGAAAGAGTGAAGCAAATGAGCATATGACAGAGCTATAAACACTGAAATTACATGTAAAAAGACACTTCAACATGCAACCATCTCATGCAAATCAAGTTTAAAGGGCTAGAATGCCAAGCTAGTGAAGCTATTTGCACTACAACTATGCAAAACAAGGCTCATATGACCAGCCCAAAACAGAGCTAAAACTAGTCAAAACAGTAGCTAAAACATGCTTGAATTAAGCTAAGTTAAACCACAAAAACATACTACCATAGGATGCTAACTACGCATGCAAATGAGACACGAGGGGAGGCCAACCCCTCTATTTTTGGACTTCAAAACATGCATTCCACAACTGAAATAACTCTGAATTTCAGTGGTTTAAAGGCCCAAAAAGTTTGATTTTAAGATGCTAAAAATGGTGCAAAAAGGTTTACAATTAAGCAACAAAAATGGTAAATAACCCCTTAGCACAAAATGGCTTCAAACCACCATATTAAGCTTCAAAAATCAGAATTTTTTGTAGTTGAAAACTAGGCCCAAAATAGTATAAAAGGATAGCCAAACAAGTGATTAAAACTAAGCTTACAAGGTAAGCAATATACCTCTTGAAGCACAGCACAAAACAATCACAATTCTGAGCTAAAACCACCCTTAGGAGCTCAAACTAAGCCCCAAAGAACCTCAGCTCCAAGATGAGGATGTTTGGTTAAGGGTCTTTTTGCAAAAGTGTAGAGAAAATCAACTATCAAGCATAAGACAAGAGGAGAGAGAGAGAGAATTCTAGAGAGAGATGGAGAAATTTGCTCAAAATTGTGTAACCTCCCAAAATGGGAGAGAGACCCCCCTATATATAGAAAATCAAGCTAAAGGCTTGTATTCATCCCTCTATACACGTGTATGGAGATGAGCATTAGTGAACAACAGCTGGCACAACTGGTAAATAAATATCTGAAAAATGCGAAAAATGGCCATCGGCCATCATCAGTGGCCGACCGGCCATAAACATAGCTGACCGGCCACCACTGGTGGCCGACAAGCACAAGTCATGGCCGGCAGGCTAGGGGATGGCCAACAGGCCACCCTGTCCTCTAGAAGTGAAGCAACAAGCTCTTGGTCCACAACCAAGCACAAAACAGACAAGATTAGAGGCTCCAAGGCAAGGCCCTCGACCGAGACCTTCAGGGACTCAAAACGAACACGAGCAAGCACAATCATCGGGTGTTTAAACGATAACGTCCAAGTCTTGAGGACGGTCAAAAATGGAGTGTCTACAACAGTTAACAGAAAATTTGTTCATAATCCAAAAGAAAACAAAGCCTTTACATTCACAAACATGATGATATGGAACCTCCTCGGGAGGCACAAAGGTTGGCTGACCAAAAACTCTTCAGGCGGTCATCACTAAGCTTGGCCACACACCCGGTCGCCTACATATATAAATAATAGAGTGGGTGGAAGCCCAGTGAATAATAACAAGGTAAATAGTTTAATGAATGATATCCATCTCAGAGTTAGAAAACAAAATTTATATTAGAAACATATTCTTTTGCATATTCAAATCTCAAATCAAACGCATTAGATTCACATACTTATCCGGAAGTTATAACAATTATAGGTGGTATATCCATTAGTTATCATATCAACTTAGTCTTGAGACCCACATGTATAGTCAGTACCAACGACCATAAAAGTCCATATCTTGCGAGCAAGTAGCCATGGTATTGTTACCCCTAGTCGAGGGCCATGTGAATATAGGCCTCGGTATTGTTACCCCCGGGCAAGGGCCACGTGAATATAAGCCACGGTATTGTTACCCCGGGGCGAGGGCCACGTGCATATTGGCTATGGTATTGTTACCCTTGAGCAAGGGCCACGTGAACTAAGGATGTCACAAATACATTTTAGAAAAATGGACATTCATTCATAATTCATAAAATAGCATTTCAGAGGACAGATCATATCATATCAGTGAGAAAACACTTATAAGTAAACATAGCTTTATAAGGTTATTACTTACAATTAACAGATGGCTTCAAGGCAAATAGACAGAATGGGCAAATCAGACTTGTCTTGTGCACGTGACCTACACAGTTACAAAACAAACACGTACTGAATTACACACCTAGAAAACATTAACTTAATTCTTTCTTATCTTAGTGTGTTTCTACTTCTTATCCTCATTATGGTGTCTTAATCTTGGCCTAGGAATGCAATGAGGATGCCAAAATGCACTTGAAAACACTTGGTCAAAATGCTGAAAACTGGGGTCCCCGCTCGAGCGCAACTTTCTCCCTTCGAGTGGTCATGAAAACATATGAGGGGCCTCTCGAGCGCAACTTCCTTTGCTCAAGCGGTCTGTAAACTTTGAAAAAGTATTGGTTGTGTGATTTTCACGCTTGATGGTCGCTCAAGTGTGAGACTCATGCCCTCGCTTGAGCACAACTAGTTTTGCTCGAGCGGTCTGCAAAAAACATGAAACTTTTGGGAGCTTGTATTTCACGCTCGAGCAAACTTCTAGTCGATCGAGCAGAGATGCAAAAACAAAGGTGGCCACTCAAGCGTAGGATCGGACGCTCGAGCGGAGAGGTTGAATTCTGGAATTTTCAGATTCACCTCCAAGCTCCCAATTTCAACTTTAAAGCTACAAAACTCATCCAGTTGGGCCAAACACTTGAGAAAACACATTTAAACTTGGAAATCATCAAAAATTAAGGATCATTTCTCAAAATCAAGTCCTAAGAGTAAGTAAATTGGCCAAAATTCAACTTGAAACCTCAAGAACATGATATGAACTTGTCATGCTTATATTCACTTGAGTTCTTAGCTTCCAAAACATGATCAAATGAGGTTCAATGGTGAGAAATGTTATGAATTCTTCAAACCATGCTAGAATTACAACATGCAAGTGAGAAAAGCTTTGAAAACAACTTTAAAATGCTATGAAACATGCATGCATGTATGGAATGACTTAGCTTTCTTCAATTCTAGCTCAATTCCCATATGAATTCACCTATTTCACTTGTATTCATGTGCTAAATGACTTAATTCCAAAGTTTCAAGGTTGAGCTCCTACCTAGGCTACCCAATTGAGCTTCAATTAGTCAAAATCTTGAGTAATTCTCCAAATCTCTTAGCAATGTCCTTCTCTACTTCAAGTTTGGTCCCCAAGTTCTTTAGTCTCTCACTCTCTCTCACGTTGAGCTCAAAAGATAAGGGGATGAGGGTGTCAAAAATGTGTAAGAAAAGGTAAGAGTGGCCTTATATAGGCATGCTTAGTGGCAATTAATTAATTTGGCATAAGTTAGACAAAGTGGCATTAATTAATCTAATTTAATCGTTCTGAATCGAATTTCAATAAAACCTACTATAAAATTCTAAAAATTTTAATTAACACAAAAACCAAGTCAATTTCTGAATCGGATGCCGATAAGGCCTTCAATTCGCAAACCGAAACGAAAACATGAACAGATCTTTCTACGTGAAACAGATATAAACACAAATAAGGCAATATATGATGCAAAATTTCACTTTAAATACTCATTGGGCATAATTAAGCATGGGTAAACATTAATCAGGGTTGGGGTTATTACAGTTTGTAGACACCCCATTTTTTGACCGCCCTTAAGACTTGGGCACCACTAATCATTTACTTGGTGATGAAAGGTGTTAGTGCAAAGGTTCGATTTCTTCGGCAAGAGGAGAGAGTCAAATCCCAACCTTACACCCCAGTTGTGGCCCAAAACTATTTTGACCAGGGATTTTGGACCTTAAAACCCTCTCTTTGAAAAAAGTTTTTTGAAAAAGTTCCTACGATATTCCGACGCTCGCATTTTGTTAAATGTTGCGCTTTTCGGTAAATCGAGCAAGGACAAAGTGGAAATGAATGAAGGAGAGATGAACTCTTTTAAAAAATCTTTCAAAACACCTTGTTTAGGGGTTTGGAGTTGAAGAACATGGGAGAGGAGAGAAGAAACCAAGTTTGGGAGAAGTTCGGCATGAATCTGGGTAGGATTGAAACTGAGCAGTCTTCACTAAAAGAGGCATAACTTTTTCATAGTTGGAATTTTTAATTGAGGCTGCCATCATTGGAAAGAAGACTTCCAGGGCTACAATTTAGGCTCAATAATGACTTGCAAAGGGGTCCATATGAAGGAGTTATGTCCATTTGAAGTTGGGCCCAAAAAGCAGATTTTTCTGTCTAACCAGATGTGGAAGTTTCTGGCCATGAATGGGATTTTTTGGCCATGTGCCGGCCATGAATGGCCAATGCCAGACCCCTACCATCCAAGAGTGTCCCACATGCCAGCCAAAAATGATCAAGTGCCAACCATCAGTGAAGAAGTGCCGGTCAGTGATGGCAGAAAGCAGTTTTTGGTAGATATTTTTGTTGCAGCTATTCCAGTTGTCTCTCTTGAGATATTTTCGACCAAAGCATGTATTTTGATATGTATAGAGAGGTTTCTCTATGGTTTGAAGGGTTGAAAACATTTTAGGAGTGAAATTTTGAGGGCCTCTCTCTCTACATTTCTCCCCCTCAAGAACCTTTGTGCATAAGTGCATACAAGTGTAGATACACTATCCCTTTGCCTATAAATCCTTGATGAAAGTTGTTGATCTTTGAGATGAGGTTCTACAAGGTCTTCTTGGAGCTCCTTAAGGTGATTTTGACTTGGTTTTGTGCCTCAAAGTGTGCTTGGCTTCAAGAGGTATAAGACACACCTTTAAGCTGTTTTCATACTTGTTTTTACCACCTTTGCAAACTGTTTTTGGCTTGGTTTTGAACTGAAGAAAACTCTTTTTTCAGTTCCTAAAATGGTGGTTTCAAGCCCCTTTTGAGTTTGGGGGTGGTCCACCCTTCTTGTCTCTTTGCTTGTTAAGCTTTTATGCCATTCTTTCAAAGCTTTCTAAAACAACTCTTTTGGCCTTTTTACCATTGAAACTCAGAGATTGTTCAGTGGTAAAAACCATGTTTTGAGGCCCAAAATAGGAGGGAGTGGCCTCCCCTCCTTGTGTTTTGTTTGTATGAGTAGATGACCCAACATATGAGTATGTTTTTCTACCTCCTTGAGGCTCTATCTCAGCATGTTTTTGTAACTTTTTTGACATGCTTTAGCTCTGTTTTTGGCTGGTTGGGTCACTTGTTGCTTGCTTCTTACACTTGTAGTGTAATCATGCTTGCTAGCTTAACATGCATAATGATTTAGCCTATTGTTCTAGCATGTGTTAGCATGACTCCAGCACATTTTTGCTAATGTTTTGGCATATTTAAGCTCTATTTTGAGCTGGTTTGATCACTCGAGCTTCGCTTTGTATGCTTGTAGTGCAATTGTGCTAAATTGCCGAACATGTGCTATTGTTTTGGCCTCTAACTCTAGCCATTCTTAGCTTATTTCAGCATGTTTTAGAACTCCATTTAGGCTGTTTTAGGACTATTTTGGGCTGTCTTGGTCCTTTGAGACTTGCTTTGTATAGCTATGGTGTAATCATGTTTCACTAGCTTGTGTTTTAAAGCATCTAGAATGCTTTGCTTGGGTTTGTTTGCATGCCATAGCATCATTTAGCATGTAATTTCAGAGCATATTTCCCTGTCACACTCGCACATATATGACTCTTTAATTGCTTTTGAGAGGTGTGCCTTATGCCATGTCTATGAGCCAATACATGAGCATGTTTTTCTTGCCTTTTGTGCCTAAGTTTCAGCATGATGAGGCCACTGTTTTGGCATGTTTAAGCTCTGTCTAGAGCTGGTTTAATCCTTTGAGCATTGTATTGCATGCCTCTGGCTTTGAACATGTGGTGCATGTGTTGCTTACATGTTGTAGCATTATTTATCATGCCATTTCAGCACTGAAATTCTGCAACCTCTCTCAATTCTTCACTTTTAATTTCTTTTGAGGTTGTTAGCCTTATGCATGTGTTTAAGCTTGAGGTAGAGTTCATGCTCAATGGCTTTAACTCTCTTTTGAGGGTTTCTACTAGCCAAAGGCATGAACTCCCTCATGCCTTAAACCATTCTTTGGTTGACCTTCCTCTCATTAGAGGACAATTACTCGGACTTAACCGGTTAAAAGACTAATTGGTAAGCTAAAATGTGTAAACAAGAATTGGACAAGTAAAACATGGCCAAGATGAGCACATTGTTTGCATCGCATTGTGTTCAATCGGACGTTATATTGAACACAAGGTAGATTGGTCCATTTCATACTCAAAGTAATGAAAATGAGCCAATCTTCCTTTGTCTCCATTGCCCTTGATCATGCATGATAGGGTGGTGGTCCTTTGAGTCTTGATTTTGTGCATTTATTGAAAGTGTACAACTTGGCTCTTTGGCCATCATGCATTGAATATGCTTGATTGGTGGTTTTGGATCCAAGAGTGCCTCTCCTTTGATATTTTGAGATGATAAGGAGGGGCATGGTACAAACATACCCTTGGGAGACCCTCAATTTTCCTCTATTTTGTGCTCTGTTGCAGTTTGGTGTTGCAGCACACCGGTGCCATGCAGTGCCACACCAGTTGCCGACACTACTTCATCATTGGCCGGCAGTGCACATCTTTGGCCGGCGGCAACCAATCATGGCCGGCAGGCCACTGGTGCACTCTTCAATAGTGTTTTGGTAAGGTTCAGCAAAAGTTCTTGGAGACACCCTGCAAACAGAGCCTCTAAAGAGCAAACTGGAAGGCTTTTTGGGGCGAGAAACCAAACGCATGCATATTCAACTTTCCGAAGCAGAGCTGAGGCAATGTAGATAATGCTTTACTTATTAGTTAGCATGGTTTTGTAATTTAATTAATTAGTGTGCTAATTAGTTAAATGTTGTAATAATTAGTAAGTAGTTTACTAGTTATCCAATTTGTTGTGTAATAATTAGTCTAATTAGTTTAATTAGATTAGTTACTTAGCTTAGCTTAGATTAGCTTAGCTTATTCATTCGGACCCTCCTTCGCGAGGACGCAATGTTGTAATAAGTGTGCGGGTGTGTGTGCATATCTTCCAACCCCATTTCTTTCTCCCTTTTATTTATCCGCTTTCAATGGTTATATTAGGGCATATTTCGATTAGCATACCTTATGCTTGCATGTTTGCATTCATTCATTTGTCTTGCATGCACCGGGCTCGGCAAATCATTCAAACTGCATTGTATTTCAATACTTCTTTGAATACGTGTATCAAATTGTTGCATTCATATGCCATCTTAGATAGCCGAGCCTATTTAGTTGCATTATTGCATGTGTTACATTGGGCATCTAGCATAGTCAAGATCATGCATATTTCTAACTAGCTTCTGTTTTGGCTCGGAGTACACTGTAAGTGTTTACGCTTTAGCATACTTGCATGAGTGTGAGTGTTGCCATGATAGCGTGCTTGCCATGAGGCTATTTGCTTAAGCGATTAACTGCATGAATGCTTGTGGGTGAAGGCTTGATTGCCTGAATTGGAACAACTCGATGATTGTGAGTTTTTTAAGCCCACTTTGCGAAGTGGCAAAATCATGTTTTAAAGCCCACTTGAGGGTGGCAAATCCGCGCTTTAGCCTACTTGCGAGTAGCATTTTCAAACCATTTTAAAAAACAAACATGAGTTAGTTTGTTCGAATTCTCGTGATTGAGTCTATACTTGTATGCTGTGCGCATCACATAGTAAGTTAGCTAATAACCAGAATAAGAACACATGTGTTTATAAAACAACATATCATGCTTTGTAGAGGCCGATCTTTGATCGGGCAAGCGGGGGTGCTCATTTCAGGACCTTCCCCTCTCGTACCCAAGTTCCCGAGCCGAGGCAACTTTGGTGATAATGGACACGTGGCCTTTGGCACGAGTCAGGATTTTCTAAATTTCCCAAATAAAAATATTTAGGTGGCGACTCTGTAATCTGGCAAAGCAGTCTGGTTTTGGCAATATTTGATTTAAAATATGATTTTCCAAAAATGATTTGCCGGATTGGACTCTTTGGTGTTTATCAGTTTCACATTGCACTTTGTGAAATTAGATTCAGAACCGTGACAGCAGTCCGAACTGTAGTAAGACCGATTCGCGCCCTCTCCGAAAGCGGGGCGCGCACGAAGAAAGTCGGGTCTACAGTTTATGGCGACTCTACTGGGGAGTTAGAGAATTTGACTCGAACTCATGATATGTTCTTTATTTACACTTATGTGTTTCTTTGCATTGCATTTGCATTGGTGTGCCTAAGTCACAGTGTTTGCTATCTGTTATTCCTGAACAGTTTACCGGAGGCTTGCTTGGAAAAGCATGCCATAAGGCTGACCAGTTACGGGCTCTGCCACGATAGAAACACAAACCTTGGTTTTGCCGAGGCACCCTTTTTGACCAATCGACCTAGTTGCATATCGGAAGCCATAGAGACCATTCCAAACTAGGACCGGTTGCTCACCCGAATGTAGGTTGTTTGAAACCGTTTGCTTGCATAGCGAACCCCTAGTTCCTGACAAAATAGGATAGGGAAACCCTACCCCACCATAGGGGTGTTTTAGCTCTTACTTGCTTGATACGTGCTGTTAGGGTGCGCTTCTACAGGGGATGCATGTATCAGTTGCAAGTTTGGGTATCAGCCTGAGAACATCAGTGTTTGAGGGTATTAGTTTGACACAGAAAATTTTAAGGTAGAATTCAGTAGAGAGCACAATCATTCAGCTATGCTCATATCAGTTATAGTGAAATCAGGCTGAGATGTTATTCGTTTTCTTTTTTGCAAGGTAGTCCTGGAACCATAGCTTCAGAAGGCTCTAATATCCCCCGGGTACTCTGGACTTATATCAATAGACTTTGTTAGGTCAGAATTGGTTCAGAAGTAACCTGTGTTTACCTCACATCCACCGGTTACAAGACGAAGGAGGTTTGAGCAGAATTCACCAGTGCAGTTTCTACAGGAGTCACCACTTAGTTCACCCAGGTCTAGTCTGGTCTGGGAACAATTGTCTGCATTCAGCTAAGCACGAGATCAATCACCCATTCCCATGGCTCAATATCCCCCAGCCAGTGTGGAAGAACAGATACAGCACCTGCAACAGACAATCGAGGCACTGCAGCAGGACGTAGTCCGTCAGGCTGAAGTCATGGCTCGTCAAGCCGAAGTGATAACCCGGCTACAACAACAACAGCCACAGCTGGCTGCGGCATCTGCATCTCATGCACCTCCCACGGGTAACCCCGATACCCGGAGCCACTGCTTATACTGCTAATGTCCAAGAGACTTAGGGCAATTCGGCGGGGCCAATCCCAGAACAGGTCTCTAAAGCTCCTGTCTATCATGCCCAAGCTCCATTTGAATTTGAGGCTGACTCAACTGCACTTAAGGTCAATAAACTGAAGAAATTATTCAAACGAGCACAGGGAGTGAACTCTATCCCGGATTTAGAGGACGGGTATACTGAATCTGCAGTTTCTTTACCGGAGCAGTTTAAGATGCCGCATATCGATCGCTTCAATGGCTCTGGAGACCCAATGGTACACCTCCACCTGTTTTCTGATATCCTGAGGCCAATGGGTCTGACCCCAGCTCAGAAGTTGTCTCTCTTCGGCCGAACCATGTCTGGGATAGCCGCAATCTGGTATGCTAAATTGGAGGACCCTGTGAAACAGAACTGGGAAGAGTTGGCTGAGGCCTTTATTGCTCAATACTCCTACAACACACAGATCGAGGTCACAACTCTTGATCTCGAAGTCACCGCCAACAGCCAAAGGAGGGTTTCTTAGAGTTTGTGACGAGATGGAGAACAAAGGCCTCGATGGTGAATACAAGGCCTTCCGACAAAGATCAGATCAGGATGATTGTTCGGAATTTGCATGGTAAGTTACTGCAAAAGATGGTTGTTCTACCTCTGTTTACCTTTCTAGACCTTCATGAAATGGGGGTTCAAATCGAGGATGCCCTCAGACAAGGGATCTTTGTGGAAGACAATGAGCCTGTGAAGAAGAATATTTATCGCAGTTCCAATGCTACTACTGATGGTAGCATAACTGCGAAATGCTCAGAAGTAGACACTATCACCACTTCCCTCAATGGCCAAAAACCAACCACTTCAACTCGGCCCCAAGCCCGAAATGTCCATCCTCTTTACATGAGTCTCTCTCAAGCTTTGAAAATGTTGCGAGAAGAAGGGCACCTAGAGCTCCTAGAACCTCAACCCCTTCCAAATCCTCTTCTACCAAGATATGACCCAGCTAAATACTGTGCCTCTCATCAACAGCACGATCATGATACGACCCGTTGCATCCGCCTCCATCATAAGATTCAGGGTCTTATTGACGAAGAGACCATAGCTCCACCTAAAGGACCTTAGGCTAGTACTGACCCATCACCTCCCCATCTCAATCTAATCCATATACTGCCATCCACCTACAACCCCAACATATACATCACCTCGGCCCATCTACCTAAGCCTGAGGTGTTTATCCCAGAAAGTATGGACTTATGCATGATGGATGCACTCGAGCCCCAATCATCTCAAACTCGTGAACCCACTACTTCTGAGCTGATGAGAATGATTGAAGATTTTCAAAGAACTATGACAGATCTACCTTTGGGATATTGGCTCTGTCATCGACCACATCACAGGCTAGAAGTTTCAATCCAAAAGGCTCCTCAATCTTAGGGCGAGCTGCAATTGAAAAGGGCCAACCTGAAGCCACCTCAGATCTAGGCAATGACATGTCGACCACAACCGGGCTCTGCTCTGATATAGCGACCCAATCCCTTGGCCAAGCTAAAGCAAGTGGTAGGAACGAAGCCGGAACAAGTGTTGATCTTTATGCACAACTTCGGTGGGCTATCAAGGCATTGAAGGACAAAGGGCTGAACAGACAACAAGTGCTTATAGCTGTTGCAAAAACTAGGGAGTACACTTTTGCTACTCAGGACGAGAGCATTCTGAATCAAGGGGCAAACAATTGAAAGGGATGCTTTAACAGGAACACCCATCCTAATTCCGATTCCAAGCCTATGGATACCCGACCAACACCCGTTACTCCATTTGCCAATGTTTCTAAACCTAGTGCTTCCTCTTCCCCAAAACAAACCTTCACCCAACTCCATATGAGCCTAATCTGTGCAATGAAGGTACTGATCGAGAAAGGGTATCTCAAACCCCTTGAGCCTCGGCCTCTCTCGGACCCCCTCCTAGCTAAGCATAATCCGGCCAAATACTGTGCCTTCCATCAACAAGTCGGTCATGGCACTGACAGTTTCTTTCGTCTTCACCATGAAATACAAGATCTGATTGACAACGAGGTCATCGTCCCACCTGGCTCTGCAAAGTCTATCGGCACTGGATCAGTGAACTTAGGGGGATAATGTGATTATGTGATCGGGGGATGAAGCACATGCGGATGGCGCTCAGTTTACTCCAGATGTGGTGGATGGCACGCACTATTTTGAGCAATGTGCAAATGTTGGTTATTGTACTTTCTGACTTGGGTATTGAGTCAGTTTTGTCGTGTTATTTTGAGTCAGTCTTTTTGTACTGAGTCAGTCGAGTCTGTCTTGTTGTATCGAGTCAGTCCTACTGCGTTGTAGTCAGGTGATTTCAGGGGTGTTACCTCGGACATCACTATCTTGTTTTGTGTTTGTCTTTTACACCCTTTCTTTTGCGTTTGTTTCTACCATTGAAGCCAGTTGTGCCAGAAGATCTGAATGAAACGACAGTGCTTTTCCCCTACTTTTTTGTGCCTTGAAATCATTGCATTGACCTAAGTTTTTGAAAACTTTTCCAACACTATGATGGAAACAAAGAGGGAGGAATTCCTTGGGATTTGCAAAAATTTGATCAACTGAGAGAAAGAGAGGCATGCTAAGCCCTTAATGAATGAGATCATGCTTGTTAATGTGAGTACTGAGAAGGATCTTGGCTTGATCTAGATTGGTTCTACACTTTCTTCGCGAGCAATTAGTCGCTTTCTTAAAAGATTTCAAAAAAATGTTTTGCGTGGTTCTGCGAAGACATGCAGGGAATTGATCTTGAGATTGTGCAGCATAGGATCGCTCTCAGCCTCAAGACTCAACCCCTTTTGCTTTCAAACCTTGAACTTGGATTCAGAATGTTCAACGGTCAACCACAATGTGAGGCTTGTATGGCCAGATTTGAAGCAGCTCATGAACTAGAGGCAATAAGGTCGTATGATATCAAAGGAGGCCTGCTAGGCCAGATTTGAAGCAGCCCTCGAACGAGGGGCAAGAAGGTCAAATTGATCAAGGGAAGCTTGCAAAGCTAGATCAGAAGTAGCCCTTGAACTAGGGGCAAAAATGTCAAAAGTGCTCGAAGATTCAAAAGATGGATCATTTTGCAAACCAATGAAGACTGGCAAGAAAGCCAAATTCCAGAATCTGAAAGAAGAAAATTTTTGCTGAAGGGCAATCGAGTTCCTATCCACAACACTAGGGGCAAATTTAGACCCGATTGGATGGACTTCTACATCATCAACGAACAGTAGCCATTCTCCTGGATTCAGATGGCTTTGAGATCTCAAACCGATCAACATGGACAAGTTACACTTTTTTATCCTTGAGAGGCTCGCTGGGCCGAAAACCCAGAAGGGCGACCCAGGCAAAAGTTAGAGCAAGAAAAGAAAAGAAGAAAAAAAAAGAACAAAAATGAAAAAAAAGAAGAAGAAAAGATGAAAGGAAAAAGAAAAGGAAAGAAAAAGAAGGAAAATAATGAAAAGAACAAATGAAAATGAAAAGAAAAACAGAGCTCACAAGGTTGAAAACCAGATAGGCGGCCTTGGCAAAAGTTAGAGCACAAAAGGAGAGTGTTAACATCTGAGTGAACCTCAACCCAGAACTACGTCAAGCTTCATTTCCATGTTTCGGATACGTAGGCAACTTCATCCTGAAGTTCAGCCCCAATCATTTTTAGCCTGCTTGGCTCATCCATGTTGATTGGTTTATCCTTGTTCAAACTCAGCTATCTTATCCATGTGCAAATTGGCTCGTCTTCTTTCAAAATCGGATTGTCCTATTCCGTTAGAAGATTCAACTGTAAGATGATTCAAAGTTCAGATCTAAGGTTGTGTATCTCGAGAATAAATTCGATGTTGGTCGAGCAGTGGCCATTTGCAAAAAACAGTTTTGAGGATTTTTAATGAAATTGACTAATTTTCTCAAAAATTATTCTATTTTTCCAAAACTGGACCATTTCTTGGACCCAAAAAAGGAAAATTTTCAGTGCTCACAACCTGAGCTGCATGATTTCGAATCAGAAAATTGAACATGTATGTTAATCTAACTCTCATATTGATTAAAATTGTTTTAGCAAGAGCCAAAAGCAAAACAAAAAATGGTCAAAAAGATGAACTAGGGGCACAGTTGAGTCAGGTTTTCTGTCTTTTCCCCATTGTCAACATGCTTGCCAGAATGGGCACCATGCTTGCCAGAAAGGGCACCATATTTGCCAAAAAGGGCATAACTGAAGCTAACAGCAGAAGGCCAAAAAGCTCTCATCCTCCAAGCAACGAGGTATCAAGCCAAGTGCGAAGCACGAACTGGAAATGGAGCTGGATATTCAGTTCCCTCATCTGGGACGATCACGCTCAAATTGGCATCTGGCCCGGAATGGGGACGTAGAAAAGCAATGTGTGAGGCCAATCGATTGTATACTTGGCCGGTGGGATGATCAAGCTAAGCCAAAGACATCGTCAACCAATGTCAGTTGCAGATCTACTGCACACCCAATCGCATCACAACCCCTCTGTGGGAGAAACTCACTAGTTGTGAGGTGAAGAATGAGAATCTAGTAGAATACTAGGGGCAAGAGCCCACAACTTCCTATTTATCCATCAACCACCCAGGGGAGGGATAAAAAAGAAGAGAGATTAAAGAATAGAGAGATGTGCATGTAGACACCCCATTTTTGACCGGCCTTAAGACTCATACATCATCGATTGAGCGCTCGATGATTGCGCATGTTTGTGCTCGTTTCGAGTTTCCAGGGTTTTCGGCTGAGTACCTTGCCTCCGGGCCTCTGAACTCTTTGTGTTTTGGCTCGGTTTGTGGACCAAGCCTTGTTGACCTTCCCTAGAGAGAGAGAGAGAGGTCTGTAGACCACTTTCCCCTCTTGGAGACTAGTTTCCGGTTCCCGAAGCCTTCAGCCGCGCGCCTTGTCTCGGGACTGCTTAACATTCTCCTTTTGGCTTAGTTTTCAGACCACACCTTGTTGCCATGGTCTAGAGGGGCATAGAGGTCTTGGAGACCACTTTTTGTGGTCGGAGACCACTTTTGGTGCCAATAGACTAGTTTTCAGGGCTTCCGGTTGCGCGCCTTGACCCCCGGACTCTTGACCCCCGGACTCTTGTCTTGCTTCCTTTTTGGTTTGTTTTTGGCACAAACCTTGTTTTCCTTGCTTAGAGGGTGGAATAAGGGTGGGAGACCAGTTTCTCTCCCTGAAAACGACTTTTCTTCCCGCCAGCCAGTTTTCTGGTCGGCCAACTGGCTTGGTGGTCTTTGGACGACCAAAAGTGGTCTCCCACCATGCCACCACCTTTCTTTCTTGGTAGAGACCACCTCTCCTCCCTGCCGACCACTTTGTCTCCTTGGAGACCACTTGCACTGGTCGGCCGACCAGTGTAAATAGCTGGCCGGCCACTTTAAGTGGTCGGCAGCTTTCCTGCAGATTTTGCAGAGTCTGTGGATGCCAGCTGTGCCAGCTGGAGGGTACAGACTGCATCCTCCATACACGTGTATGGAGGGATTTAACCAAGCTTCTAGCTTCTCCAAGAAGCTTGAAGCTTAGAGTTCTATAAGAGGGAGGCTCTCCCTCCCTTCTCCAGGTTAATAAAAACTCCTTTAGAGCTATACATATATCTCCCTCTCTATATTTCTCTCTCTCGCTCTCTCTCTCTATATATATATATTAGTGCCTTAAAGTGTGTTGTTTCTTCAATTTTGCACTACAACTCTTAGCCACACACCACCATCTCTGAGCTGAGACTCTTGGAGGTGGTATTTGGGTCTTAAAAGTTGGTTTTGGGCTGTAAAAGGTGCTGTTGTTGCAGTGCTTCAAGGGTAACCCCTTTTTCCCTTTTTAAGCTTTGTTTTGGTTACTCTCCTAGCCATCTTTGAATGCTTTGTTTGGCTTAGTTTTCAACTGTAAAAAGCTTTATTTTCCAGTGTTTCAAATGCTTGTTTAAGGCCTCTTTGGTGTTGGGGTGGTCCACCCCCTTTTGTGCCTTATTTTGCATTGTTTTGAGCCCTCTCTTTAAGCCTTTGAGATCACCTTCTCTTGGCTTTTTAACCACTGAAATCCAGTGGATTTTCAGTGGTGGAAATGTGATTTTGAGGCCTGAAATGAGAGAGGGTGGTCCCCTCTCCTCTTGTCTTGTTTGTATGCATAGAGGGCCTATCAAATGAGCATGTTTTTACACTTCTTTGTGGCTTTGTTTAAGCTTGCTTTGGTGACTTTTGGGACCAGATAGGACTCTATTTTTGGCTGGTTTGGTTGTCTC
Source organism: Camellia japonica (assembly GCA_030407325.1). Taxonomy (NCBI): domain Eukaryota; kingdom Viridiplantae; phylum Streptophyta; class Magnoliopsida; order Ericales; family Theaceae; genus Camellia; species Camellia japonica. The sequence continues at coordinate 127,804,617 of JAPPVO010000002.1, read as the reverse complement.
TTGAGTGTTTCATACACTTGTAGTGTAATTCTACATTGCTAGCCTAACATGCTCTACACTTTGGACCGCCATTCTAGCCTATTTTGACTACACTCCAGCATGATTTTGTCCATGTTTTGCCATGCTTAAGCTTTGTTTTAAGTGCTTTGGGTCATGCATGCCTTGCTTTGTATAGCCTTAGTGCATTTTTGCTCACTAGCTTTGAGTTTCATGGTCTCTAACATGGCTTACTTGAGTTGTTTGCATGCTTCCCTCATCTCTAACATGATTTCAGTGTGTGTAATGTGGCCATACTCTCTCATGTTTCACTCCTTCAATGTGTTTGAAAGTTGTGTCTTCATGCCTAGTTTGTGAGTCAATGTGTATGCATGTTTGCCTAAGCTCTTGAGCTCCATTTCAGCATGTTCTCGACCCTTAATTTGGCATGGTTAAGCTCTGTCCAGAGCTGGTTTAGTGGTTTAAGCTTATATTGCATGCTCCTTGTGTATTGCTCTTACTAGGCCTCATGCTCTAGGCCTCCTAACATGCCCCATTTGTGTGTTTGGATGATTTGGCATCATTTAACACTTCATTTCAGAGTATGTAGCATTTTCCATATTCTCATGCATGTCACTCTTTAATTGCATTTAAGAGTTGTGCCTTCATGCTTTGCTTGCGAAACCATGAGTGAATGTGCATTCCATGCTCTTTGTGCCTAGGTTTTGTTGAGTTTTGGCCACTGTTTTGGGCATGATTTGAGGTCTATCCATATTCATTTAGTCCATTTTTGCATGTTTTGTTGCATTCCATGATATTTGCATGCTTGTCTCATTGCATTGTGTGTGCAGCATTGCATTGTGTTTGGATGGGGAGTTAATCCAAACACGAGAAATGAGGGACGTTTCATACTTGAAGTGATGAAACGTGCCTCAATTCTCGGTCGTCGACCCTCTTGATCATGCATGATAGAGTTTGAGGTTTTATGTGTTTTCTTTGTGCATTCATTTATATTGATTTGTAAATCTTGGCTTCTCGGCCACCGTGCATTGCGATGCTCGGTTGGTGGCCCGAGAGTCAGGAACCACACTCCCTTGAGCTTGAGAAATGATAGAGAGAGTGGTTGTGCACACATACCTTGCTAATACACTGCCATGCCCCTTCTTGCTCTCTGTTGCAACAAACTGGAAGTGTGCAGGATTTTCTGGTCGGCTAACCAGTAAAAGTGGCTGGCCGACCAGTTTTTCTGGTCTGCAGCATACTTGGCTGGTCTGCAGGTGGTCTACACCACCATAAAGTGGTCGGCCATGTCCCTGGAGGTGCCCATGATGGATTAGAAGCTATCTGGAGCTTTGTGTAAGGTTCTGAGATCAATTGCAAACAGAGGCAAGTTGGGGCATCGCGATGGATTTCCGAACGAGGCGACCAAGTATGCATGCACCCCTCGCTCCGAGGGCCTCTTCTTAATGCTTTATTTAGCTGCTTCGCTTAGTTAGCTAGTTTAATGGTTTTGTACTTAATTAGTTAATGCGTTTAGCCATTCATTTGTTTTGTAATAATTAGTTAACTAGGATTAGTTAATTAGTTTCGTTTTGTAATAATTAGTTTAATTAGCTTAGATTAGCTAGTTAGCTTATTATTCGACCCTCTGTCGAGAGGGCACAACTGTTGTAATAAGCGTGTGTGTGATGCATGTCTTCCAACTCCCATTTCTTTCTCCCTTTATTTACCAGCTTTTGATGGTTAGTTTTAGGGCATATCTCAATTAGCATCCTTATGCTTCGCATGCGTGCATCATTCATCTGTCTGTGCTCATGCACTGGCTCGCTCGGCGCATCATACAAACTGCATTGTATTTCAATACCAATTTGAATACATGTTATCAAGTTGCATTCACATGACATCTTAGAATAGCCGAGCCTATCTTAGTTGCATTTCGCATGTGTTGCATTAGGCATTCTTAACATAGCTAGGATCATGTATTGATTACTAACTAGCTTCTTTTTTGGCTCAGAGTACACTGTGAGTGTTTACGCTTTAGCATACTGCATGAGATGTGTATGTTGCCATGATAGCATACTTGCCATGAGGCTAACTACTTATGTGATATAACTGCTTGAATGCCTGTGGATGGAGGCTTGATTGCCTGAATTGGAATAACTCGATGATTGTGAGTTTTTAAGCCCACTTGAAGTGGCAAAATCATGTTTTCTTAAGCCCACTTGAAGGTGGCAAAATCGCGTCTTAGCCTACTTGCGAGTAGCACCTTCAAACCACTTTCAAAAACAAACATGAGTTGTTTTGTTCCAATCAGCGTGATTGAGTCTATACTTGTATGCTGTGCACATCACATAGTAAGCTAGCTAATAAACCGGAATAAGAACACATGTTTTCAAAAATAACATATCATGTTAGTAAAGGTCGATCTTTGGTCGGGCGAGCGGGGGTGCTCATTGCATGACCTTCCCCTCTCGTACCCAAGTTCCCGAGCCGAGGCAACTTTGGTGATGACGGACACGTGGCCTTAGGCACGAGTCAGGGTTTTCTAAATTTCCCAAAAATAAAATATTTAAGTGGCGACTCTGAAATCTGGCAAAGCAGTCCATGTTTGGCACTTCTTGATTAAAATCGATTTTCCAAAACGATTTGCCAATTTGGACTCTTTGGTGATTTATCAGTCTCACATTGCACTTTGTGAGATTAGATTCGAAACTGTGACACGAGTTCGAACTGTAGTAGCTAAGAACTACAATTTGCGCCCTCGCGCGCGGAGCGGAGTTCTGGGCGATCTACAGTGCGCTGAGAGAAAAAGTGAGAAAAGGGCTTTTTAGAGAAAAAGAGATTGAGTGCTAGAGTGATGTGAGAATCACAAATGAGAAAGGGTAGGAAACAATACCCGAAGAAACAGGCTCCCATGAACCGAGAGATCTCTCATCGTTGTAACACATCTGAGTGTTGTGTGTTTGTTTTTGTTTGTCTCGATTCTTGTTTTGAGTCGTTTTGAGTGTCAATAGATGTATTTAGGTTGTTTTACCTTTGTTTTCCTTTGTTGAGTCGTTTTGACGGTGGTCAGTCGTAGGCTCAATACCTGGTTGAGAACTCATACTCATTCTCAATTTCAAAAATAAATCGTTTTGTGCTCAGAGTGTTGTGCCGTTCTCCACATATGTGTAAAATAGGATTTGTTCTTTCATAAAACTGCAGGGTTCAACCCAGGTCATGTGAGAACAGTAGAACCAGGACTTATCTGAAGCTACATGGGTTCTAGACTGCAAAGCAAATGAAAAAAGGGAAAATTTGGAGCATCTGGGTTTGTTTCAACTTCAAAAAGTTCCGAGATTGCATTCCATATGCACCTCCTCAGGTATTCTTAATGCTCGAAGTATGAGTGTGCCTCTACCTCAAGCTCAAGTTCAAGCCTGCTTCAAAGTTGGAATGGCGATCAGAAGTGCTCTCCCTGAGTACCATTCCCTGCTAGAGGCGTCTTGGCTGTGTTTGCAATGAGTTCCTAGGAGACCAACTGTGACAGTGGAAACTAGAGTTCGAATAGCGATGCCTAGAACACAAAGGTTTGGAATTTCTGAGACTAAAGTCTGGTTTAAATACCCAGGGGTGTATCCTCGGCTTGAAATTTGTATGGCAGCCCTATAGATTGAGATAGCATGTATGTGCCTCAATTCTGGATACTGAATCAACCTAGTCTGTCACCCCGTTGAGAATAGGGAAAGTTGTGAATATGATCAGGAAGAAAATGACATATGGGGCTTCTACATGCAAAGGTTACCCCTTGTCAGTATTTCAGGACCTTTGAATTGTGAGTTGAAGGTAAGAGTTCGAAGAACACAAAGGGGGAGATCCCCGTCAGAGTAGAGTGGTTCATCGCCACTCACCCCATGAGGTGCTTTTTCAAGCGCCGCTTTGTTTGTTTATTGCATTCCCTAAACATCATACATTGCTTGTAACATGTATCATATCATTGCACTTATTGCATTTATTTGCATCTTGTGCTATCTTGTATCATTTATCCTTTCACGCTGTGTAGCGTTTAGGATCGTTGTCCTCCGGGGCTATCTCAGGATGTATGGAACGCACTCCTGATTGCTTTTCAGACCTCTTCTCACGATTTCAGCATGGTTAGAGTGTGTTCTTCCTCACACGATTTCAGCGTGTTTGGAATTTGTTTTCCTCTTCTCACGATTTCAGCGTGGTTAGATTCTGCCCTTCCTCACACGATTTCAGCGTGTTTGGAATTTGTTTACCTCTTCTTACGATTTCAGCATGGTTAGAGTGTCCCTTTCCTCACACGATTTTGGCGTGTTTGGAATTTATCTTAGGTTGCGTCGAGCGCGCTCCTGATTGCTTGTTTTCAAACCTCTTCTCACGATTTCAGCGTTGTTAGAGTGTTCCTTTCCTCACACGATTTGGCGTGTTTGGAATTTATCTTAGGTTGCGTCGAGCGCACTCTTGATTTCTTGCTTTCAAACCTCTTCTCATGATTTCAACGTGGTTAGTGTCCCTTTCCTCACACGATTTCAGCGTGTTTGGAATTTATCTCAGGTTGCGTCGAGCACGCTCCTGATTGTTTGTTTTCAAACCTATTCTCACAATTTCAGCATGGTTAGAGTATCCCTTTCCTCACACGATTTCAGCGTGTTTGGAATTTATCTTAGGTTGCGTCGAGCGCATTCTCGATTGGTTTGTTTTAGGACCTCTTCTCACGATTTCAGCGTGGTTTGAGTGTCCCATTCCTCACACGATTTCGGCGTGTTTGGAATCTTTTCTTTCTCCTCTCATAATTTCAACATGGTTGGAGTATGTCCCCGTTTTTGCATCTACTGCATTATCTGTTACACTCATTACATCATGCATCCTTTCCATGTTAAGCTTAGTCTGGTATGTGCTCATACATTTCCTTTGTTGAAGCATAGCTCTGCATGTGTACGTGCTTATTCCACTAAGAGAATTGTGGTCTGAGGGTTTCGGCACCTTTTCTGTGTTAGACGTGGTTTGTTTTGTGTTCATACCCTTTCTAGGTAAAATGTGTTTGGTCGCGCGCCTTATTCACTGCATCCATTGCATTCATTGCATTGTACTTTGTTTTGTTGCATTTAGCATGTAGGATTGCGATCTTTCCTCAGCAAATCATTCCTCACTGATATCATGCCACCCAATTACTTGTATTGCTTTCTACGAAACACACAGTTCTGCATGTGCACACGCCTACTCCACTAAGAGAATTGTGGTTTGAGGTTTCCGGCACCTTTTCTGTGTTAAACGTAGTATGATTTTGCATCTCCATCTCTTTATGATATTTGTGTGGTTTTGCACTGCTTGTGGTTTGATTAATTCAATTACATTGTATATCATGTGCATTGTTTCATTGCATTGCATATCGTTTGCATGATTTCATTATAATTGTGTATCATTTTGCATTCTGCCCCTGAACTACGCTGGTTGATTCCTTGCAAAGGGATACATAGGTAGCCTGCGGGCCCAACCATCTATTTCTGCATCTTCATTTTATTTGTTTGTCCAAGTCTTCGGCCTTGTCAAAAATGGGTCGTCTCTGGACTTTGACATTCACTCACGTCATTTCATGACTCTGAGCTCTGTCAAAAAGGGGCAACTGTAGACACCCCATTTTTGACCGCCCTTAAGACTTAGGCACCACTGATCATTTACTTGGTGATGAAAGGTGTGCAATGCAAAGGTTCGATTTATTCGGCAAGAGGAGAGAGTCAAATCCTAACCTTACACCCCAGTTGTGGACCAAAACTATTTTGACCAAGGATTTTGGACCTTAAAACCCTATCTTTGAAAATAGTTTTTTGAAAAAGTTCCTACGATGTTTCGACGCTCGCATTTTGTTAAATGTCGCACTTTTCGGTAAATCGAGCAAAGACAAAGTGGAAAAGAATGAAGGAGTGATGAACTCTTTTGAAAAATCTTTCAAAACACCTTGTTTAGGGTTTGGAGTTGAAGAAAATGGGAGAGGAGAGAAGAAACCAAGTTTGGGAGAAGTTCGGCATGAATCTGGGTAAGATTGAAACTGAGCAGTCTTCAGTAAAAGAGACATAACTTTTTTCACAGTTGGAATTTTTAATTGAGGCTGCCATCATTGGAAAGAAGACTTTCAGGGCTACAATTTAGGCTCAATAATGACCTGCAAATGTGTGATAACCTTGGTCCGTGTTATGCTAATTAATCTTGATTATGATTGTGATTATATGTTTGATATGATTTTGAGTGCCATTTATATGAATATATGTGGTTTTGAATTTCTATCTGTTCACCATAGGAAAATCTACTTCATTATCTGCTTTAGAATTTAAATTGAAGGCCTTATCGGCCACAGAAACCGAAATTGATTACGCCATTGTGATTAGCGTAACTTTTAGAGTCTACGGTGAAATTTAATTGAAAATTGATTCGGATCAAAATAATTAGATTCAGAACGATTAATTAAGTGCTATTAATTAGCTATAATCAAATTGGATTAAGAGAGGGACTATATAAGGGCCTCATTACACTTAACTCTTCATTTTTGGTGAACTCAAAATCCGGTTATACACTCTAGAGAGAGAGAGAGGCCGGTTCTAGAGAGAGTAAGAGGGAGAATTGTGTATCTTGGCTCAAAGTTGTGAATTTGGAAGCTTAACTCCAAGAATTAGCTAAAAATTGGAAGCTTGGAACTCCAAGGTGAGTATTTGAGCATTGATTCACAAATTGTGATTGTAATTTTGAGAATTTGAAGCTAGATGGTAAACAAAAGTGTGAATTAAGTTATACATGAAGTTAGATTGAGCATGCATGCATAGAATTACCATGACTTGCCATAAAGTTGCATATTTGAAGGTAAAGCATGCTAATCATGATGAAATTGAGATCAATGTGTGCATGCATGTAGCAATTTGTTATGAGTCCTCATGTTTGTGTATAAGACATGTTGATTGGGTTGAATTGGAAGTCATTTAAGACATGCATCCATGAAAATGAGACTATGGACTCAACTACATGTTTTGGAGATGAATTTGGCAAGAATGGTATGAGTATGAAATTGATCCATGGGAATTGAGCTTCAAAATGTTGTAATTTAGCATTTGTATCATGTTAGAAGGTTTGCATGTGAAGTATGAGTCATAATATGCAAGAAACACAAGTTTGAATGCAAGTTTGAGGCTCAGTCAGCTTGCTGGAAAACCCAGAATCCGGCATGTCCGCTCGAGCGGGGGAGTCGCCGCTCAAGCGTGAAATGCTGGTTCCCAGCACTTTTGCAGACATGGATGTCCACTCGAGCGAGGATATTCACGCTCGAGCGGGGAGCCATGTAGTGTGACTTTCAGCTCGAGCATCTGAAGTCACGCTCGAGCATAAAAATGAAGTAACCAGTACTTTTGCAGACCAAAGAGATCTGCTCGAGCGGGGAGCCCTGTTTCAGGAAGTTTGTAAAAATGTTTTGTGTTTCATTTTCCGTTCTCCTCCATTTCTGAGCACTCTTAGGCATGCATTGAACATTGTAAATAGATTAAGAAGATAATAAAGAGGCCTAAGAGGAATGCATAAGTTAAGAATAGATTGAATCGTTTGTGACCCATATGTGTTATACAATGTGTAGGGTCGAGCTCGAGGGCAAATCTACCGATGGAACACTGTGAGTAATATCATAGTAAAGATATTTTCAAGTATGTTACTCTCCAAATGCTACTTCTGTATAAGCTCCATGGATTTGTTGATTTGAAATATGAATAAGTATTCTATATGCCTAATTTGTATAAGGCCGTTTGCCGTTTGCCATTTGTCGTTTGCTGTTGATATGTTTGATATATCTGAATGGGCCAAAGGCCATCGGACATGAATGAATGGGCCAAAGGCCGTTTGAATATGTCATTTGATATGTTGGAATACCGTGATGGACCAAAGGCCGTTTGAGTGAAAGGGATCATGATCATGAATATGAAATACGCATGGATATGAATATAAAGAGAATGGGCCCGAGGCCGTTTGATACGCCTGATATGTATGGATTGGGCCCGAGGCCATTTGATGTGTTCGAATTGGACCAAAGGTCGTTTTGAATAGAGAGTTAGTTAGACCAAAGGTCGTTCGTATAGATGGACCTGAGGTCGTATTGTTTTATATAAGAATTGGACCTGAGGTCGTTTTGCATATGGACATGATGTGTTGGACCCAAGGTCGTTTTGCTTTGTTGAGATTTGTAAATCTGGTGTGAATGAGAATAATGGTTCAAATATGTACATTATAAGTATGATTCATTTATGAACGAATCTCATTCATTAACCTCTTTATTTTGATATTATTCACTGGGCATTAGCTCACACTCATTTATATGTATGTAGGTGAGCAAAAGGACGTTCAACCCCAGCCTTAGTGGAATTTAAGAAAGGAACCCGAGTTTTTTGAAGTCAGCCCAGGTGTCTCACGCAAGAGGCTTTGTTCATGATCTTTTGTATTCCTTTTTGCTATTTCTATTGGTCGTGATAGACCGTTTATGTATATAAGCTTTTGGTTTAGCTAACCATGTGTTTGAATGATCCTGGGTATACAAGATGTTAACTATTGATATGTGGTGTGAGTTATTATTAAGTACATGAGAAACGTTTTGATATGCCATGTAAGCATTGCTCATTGGACAAAATTTTTAAGTCGTTTACGTTTGGCCCCTTAACTCTGATGAAGTATATTCTAATCTGATTTGAGGCCGTAGGTAATCTCATGATTACTGGCCGGTTACGACCTTAATCTATAGGGGCGGGTTCGGGTCATGACAAAAGGGGCCCATATGAAGGAGTTATGTCCATTTGAAGTTGGGCCCAAAAAGCAGATTTTTCTGTCCAACCAGAGGTGGAAGTTTCTGGCCATGAATGGGATTTTTTGCCCATGTGCCGGCCATGAATGGCCAATGCTGGCCCCTGCTGTCCAAGAGTGTCCCATGCCAGCCAAAAATGATCAAGTGCCGGCCATCAGTGAAGAAGTGCCAGCCACTGATGGCAGAAAGCAGTTTTTGGCAGATATTTTTGTTGCAGCTGTTCCAACTGTCTCTCTTGAGATATTTTCGACCAACGCCTGTATTTTTCTATATATAGAGAGGCTTCTCTATGGTTTGAAGGGTTGAAAACATTTTATGAGTGAAATTTTGAGAGCCTCTCTCTCTACATTTCTTTCTCTACATTTCTCCCTCTCAAGAACCTTTGTGCATAAGTGCATACAAGTGTAGATACACTATCCCTTTGCCTATACATCCTTAATGAAAGTTGTTGATCTTTGAGCTGAGGTTCTACAAGGTCTTCTTGGAGCTCCTTAAGGTGATTTTGACTTGGTTTTGTGCCTCAAAGTGTGCTTGGCTTCAAGAGGTATAAGACTCACCTTTTAAGCTTGTTTTCATACTTGTTTTTACCACCTTTGCAAACTTTTTTTGGCTTGGTTTTGAACTGAAAAAAACTCTATTTTTCAGTCCTAAAAATGATGGTTTAAGCCCCTTTTGAGTTTGGGGGTGGTCCACCTTTCTTGTATCTTTGCTTGTTAAGCTTTTGTGCCATCTTTCAAAGCTTTCTAAAACAACTCTTTTGGCCTTTTTACCACTGAAACTCAGAGGTTTTTCAGTGATAAAACCATGTTTTGAGGCCCAAAATAGGAGGGGGTGGCCTCCTCTCCTTGTGTTTTGTTTGCATGAGTAGATGGCCCAACATATGAGTATGTTTTTCTACCTCCTTGAGGCTCTATCTCAGCATGTTTTTGTGACTTTTTTGACCTACTTTAGCTCTGTTTTTGGCTGGTTGGGTCACTTGTTGCTTGCTTCTTACACTTGTAGTGTAATCATGCTTACTAGCTTAACATGCATAATGATTTAGCCTATTGTTCTAGCATGTGTTAGCATGACTCCAACACATTTTTGCTAATGTTTTGGCATGTTTAACCTCTATTTGAGCTGCTTTGATCACTCGAGCTTCGCTTTGTATGCTTGTAGCGCAATTGTGCTAAATTGCCTAACATGTGCTATTGTTTTGGCCTCTAACTCTAGCCATTCTTAGCTTATTTCAAGCATGTTTTAGAACTCCATTTAGGCTGTTTTAGGACTATTTTGGGCTGTCTTGGTCCTTTGAGACTTGCTTTGTATAGCTATGGTGTAATCATGTTTCACTAGCTTTGTGTTTTAAAGCATCTAGAATGCTTTGCTTGGGTTGTTTGCATGCCATAGCATCATTTAGCATGTAATTTCAGAGCATATTTCCCTGTCACACTCGCACATATATGACTCTTTAATTGCTTTTGAGAGGTGTGCCTTATGCCATGTCTATGAGCCAATACATAAGCATGTTTTTCTTGCCTTTTGTGCCTAAGTTTCAGCATGATTAGACCACTGTTTTGGCATGTTTAAGCTCTGTCTAGAGCTGGTTTGATCCTTTGAGCATTGTATTGCATGCCTCTAGTGTTGTGTCCTTACTAGCTTTGATGCTTTTGGCTTTGAACATGTGGTGCATGTGTTGCTTGCATGTCGTAGCATTATTTATCATGCCATTTTAGCACTGAAATTCTGCAACCTCTCTCAATTCTTCACTTTTAATTTGCTTTGAGGGTTGGTTAGCCTTATGCATGTGTTTAAGCTTAAGGTTGAGTTCATGCTCAATGGCTTTAACTCTCTTTTGAGGGTTTCTACTAGCCAAAGGCATGAACTCTCTCATGCCTTAAACTATTCTTTGGTTGACCTTCCTCTCATTAGAGGACAATCACTCGGACTTAACCAGTTAAAAGACTAATTGGTAAGCTAAAATGTGGAAACAAGAATTGGACAAGTAAAACATGGCCAAGATAAGCATGTTGTTTGCATTGCATTGTGTTCAATCGGACGTTATATTGAACACAAGGGAGATTGGTCCATTTCATACTCAAAGTGATGAAAATGAGCCAATCTTCCTTTGTCTCCATTGCCCTTGATCATGCATGATAGGGTGGTGGTCCTTTGAGTCTTGATTTTGTGCATTTATTGAAAGTGTACAACTTAGATCTTTGGCCATCATGCATTGAATATGCTTGATTGGTGGTTTTGGATCCAAGAGTGCCTCTCTTTTGATGTTTTGAGATGATAAGGAGGGGCATGGTACAAACATACCTTTGGGAGACCCTCAATTTTCCTCTATTTTGTGCTCTGTTGCAGTTTGGTGTTGCAGCACACCAGTGGCATGCAGTGCCACACCAGTTGCCGGCACTGCTTCATCATTGGCCGGCAGTGCACATCTTTGGCCGGCAGATGGCCGGCGGCAACCAATCATGGCCGGCAGGCCACTGGTGCACTCTTCAATAGTGTTTTGGTAAGGTTCAGCAAAAGTTCTTGGAGACACCCTGCAAACAGAGCCTCTAAAGAGCAAACTGGAAGGCTTTTCGGGGCGAGAAACCAAACGCATGCATATTCAACTTTCCGAAGCAGAGCTGAGGCAATGTAGATAATGCTTTACTTGTTAGTTAGCATGGTTTTGTAATTTAATTAATTAGTGTGCTAATTAGTTAAGTGTTGTAATAATTAGTAAGTAGTTTACTAGTTATTCAATTTGTTGTGTAATAATTAGTCTAATTAGTTTAATTAGATTAGTTAGTTAGCAAGCTTATTCATTCGGACCCTCCTTCGCGAGGACGCAATGTTGTAATAAGTGTGCGTGTGTGTGTGCATGTCTTCCAACCCCATTTCTTTCTCCCTTTTATTTATCCGCTTTCAATGGTTATATTAGGGCATATTTCGATTAGCATACCTTATGCTTGCATGTTTGCATTCATTCATTTGTCTTGCATGCACCGGGCTCGGCACATCATTCAAACTGCATTGTATTTCAATACTTCTTTGAATACGTGTATCAAATTGTTGCATTCATATGCCATCTTAGATAGCCGAGCCTATTTAGTTGCATTATTGCATGTGTTACATTGGGCATCTAGCATAGTCAAGATCATGCATATTTCTAACTAGCTTCTGTTTTGGCTCGGAGTACACTGTAAGTGTTTACGCTTTGGCATACTTGCATGAGTGTGAGTGTTGCCATGATAGCATGCTTGCCATGAGGCTATTTGCTTAAGCGATTAACTGCATAAATGCTTGTGGGTGAAGGCTTAATTGCCTGAATTGGAACAACTCGATGATTGTGAGTTTTTTAAGCCCACTTTGCGAAGTGGCAAAATCATGTTTTAAAGCCCACTTGAGGGTGACAAATCCACGCTTTAGCCTACTTGCGAGTAGCATTTTCAAACCATTTTCAAAAACAAATATGAGTTGTTTTGTTCCAATTCTCATGATTGAGTCTATACTTGTATGCTGTGCGCATCACGTAGTAAGTTAGCTAATAACCGGAATAAGAATACATGTGTTTATAAAACAACATATCATGCTTAGTAGATGCCGATCTTTGATCGAGCGAGCGGGGGTGCTCATTTCAGGACCTTCCCCTCTCGTACCCAAGTTCCCGAGCCGAGGCAACTTTGGTGATGACGGACACGTGGCCTTTGGCACAAGTCAGGGTTTCCTAAATTTCCCAAATAAAAATATTTAGGTGGCGACTCTGTAATCTGCCAAAGAAGTCCGATTTTGGCAATATTTGATTTAAAATCTGATTTTCCAAAAATGATTTGCTGGATTGGACTCTTTGGTGTTTATCAGTTTCACATTGCACTTTGTGAAATTAGATTCAGAACCGTGACAAGAGTCCGAACTGTAGTAAGACCGATTCGCGCCCTCTCCGAAAGCGGGCGCGCACGAAGAAAGTCGGGTCTACACAGTTGTTTCCATACTGTTGTTTCTGTTGTTTTCACATTGTTGTTTCTGTATTTTTGTTCAAACCTCGGATACCTGATTCTTGCCTTGCATCTTCTGTTCACAGGTTGACTGGCACCTTGGGCATGCATCCCTCAGGCCTCGAGGGTGACTTACGCTGCCGCATAGGAGGCCTCCACTATGCGAATTTTGTTTGAAGGCCCTTTCGGCAGGGCGTACTATTTGGGGGAGTTGTTCATTCGCCAGACCTAGGGCCAGGCCGATCCTGACGTCCCACATCCTCCTCCTTCTGGTATGAGGATAGTTGATGATCTCCACGATGGGCTCCAACTTGATCACCTCATATAGGGAGAGGACGGTGACCAGTACCACGAGCTCAGCGACTTCACTACTTTCTTACAAACTCAGGTGATGGTGCCTCTTATCCAGGGTGTGGTCCGTGCCGTTCTGGAGGTTGTTCGCTGCCGCTTGAGGGGTTCCTATTGAAGCTCCCGTCTCTGGGCTTCCTGTGATTCCCATTGAGGTTGTATATATGTGACCAGACGGGGTGATCGAGTAGATCACCCTTGAGCACATTAAGGGGAGGGACCGCAGGTTGGTGCTTTCTCTCGGCGTCGAACAGGTACATGCTTCTCTTTATTTCTGTCCACTGTACTTCATTTCGCCCATTACGCTTTATTACTCTCTGCCCACTATGCTCTATTGCTTTGTTTCATATTATCAAACCTTTCCTCTTTTGCAAGTGCTTGTGGGATACGTGGATAATCTCCTCCAGACAATTGACAGACTGTTTCGAGGTACACTTTGTCCATAGTTTACTGTTGTTGTCCATTTTATTTGTCTATTCTGATATCTACTTCATATTCTGATATCTGTTTCATATTCTGATATCTGTACCCTTTCCAGCTTGAGCCAGCACCAGTTGCGCCTGCAGGACCTTTTCCAACTAGGAGACGGAGACGGGGCCCAGTGAGAGGCAAATGATGGGTTGACTGACGGAGAGGTAGAGTGAGATAGCGCTAGCCTTCCAAGGAGTCTTTTGTTGAGTACACGACCCCTGAGGATAAGGGGGATGAGGTCGACATCTAGTCCAGCAGTCCTAGCGATGACAGCGATGCACCTCCTCTGCAGCCGAGAAGAAAGAGAGCGAGGATGGGTTGCTGATTTTCTTTATTTTTCTTTTCTTTTTCTATGTAGTTAAGAACTAGCTTCAGATAGACCCTTTTGTTTTACTTTTGAAGACTTTTCTTTTGTTTGTTTGTTTATTTATTTATTTTTATTTTTTTGTAAAACGATGATCAGGGTTAGACCCGCCAGCTTACGGAAAGAATATGTTCTTTTCTCTGCATAACATGTGATGAATGGCGCAACTGTTGCATGATAACAAAACTGAATGCTTGTTCTTGAATTCATTCCTGAATGATAATAACCTACCACCGGACAAAATGCAAAATACAACTTGATAATAGGAAAACACAATGAAAACAACTTGAAAATACTAAAAAACATATGATACAAACAAAACAAGACTCAAAATACAACTATAGTACACCAAAGCAAAGGCCAGCCTTTTTTTGTAGCTGCTCTGATCTGGGCCAACATTTAGACCCGGCCGAGTCCAAATAGGCACGGTCGGGCCCAAAAGTGATGTCGGTCAGTGCAATCCAGCTGTCATGCACTGCCACTTCTCAAACTCTATAAATGGTGCTCCCATGTTGTTCTCTTGGCAGAATAGCAAGTCCTTGGTATTTTCCTCTCAAGATGGAGATTGTGCTCAACAATAGGCTTTGAGACTGGATAGCCACTTTGGATAGCTCAGAAAAGGTGAACTTTCGCGGTTTTTGCCTAAACGCTCTTTTTCCTTTGAGCTGCACTTCACTTTGTTTTTCATTTCTCCATGCTGTTGTTCGATGTTGGAACCCAATTACACATGTATTTTGCTTTGGGCCACAAGAAATGTGTCTGACGCTCGAAGAATTTCAAGCATTGATGGAATCCAGGCACGACGAAGAAATCATGCCTCAGCCCCGTTTTGGCCACGCCTAGGCTTTGGGACGGATGTGTGGGCTTACTTTGCACGAGGCTCTATCCTTGGCTCATGATGGGTAGTTAGACATCCCAGGTTTGATTCGTCAGTTTTCCACCATTGGAGACAAAGGTGACCTCCTTTGGCAAGGTTATCGGCAACATGCCCTCTGCTTATGCTTACTTGCACACTTCTTTCTTGCCCCTAGTTGCAACAGAGCCAGCATTAGGTTGATCGAGGTGACTTAATGCTTGAAAGAGGGCAAGAGCTACATTGATCTGGCACTGACCAAGACCCTGATGGGTTTAGATGTTTTTCATCGACGAGAGACCACCCGGTTTGTAGGGAGTCCACTACTTCCTCAGGTATTGTTTCCCACCCTTTCTTATTTATGGTCCTCACATTACTCAGCATTCACTCTCTATTTTCTCTTAAAGCCTTTTTCATACTTTTTCTCTCAACGTACCTTTCTCTATTCTTTAATCTCTCATATTTTTCATCCCTTCCCAGGTATGGCTCATGGATAAGCTGAAAGTGGTGGACCCTTGCCCCGAGTACTCAGAGAGAGCTTACTTTTTCTACCAAAGGCTAGTGGACTTCCCTTCAGAGGGATGGTGGTGTGATTGGATGTGTAGCAGATCTGCGGCTGACATAGCTTGGCGTTGCCCTTGGCTTAACTTGACGGAGATGAGCTACAGCATGTCCCGACTATTGACTATACAGTTGATTGGCCTCAAGCACTGCGTGTTCTATTTTCCATTTCGGTTCAGACTCCAATTTGGACATGATCAGACTTGTCCAGAAGAAGCGGTAGAATACCTGACTTCATTTCCTATTCGTGGTTCACACTTGACTCGGTACCTCACTGCTTGGAGGACGAGAGAACTTCTAGCCCCTGCTCTTAGCTTCAGTTATGCCCTTTCTAGTGAGTGCTTGGCTTGGCTCGAGGACGAAGAACAAGTTGGGCCATCTTTGGCTATAGAATCCTCTACGAGGGCGAGCAGAAGACATAGAGCTACCTAACTTAGCTGTGCCCCGAGTTTTACTGCTTTGATATTTCTTTTAGAGTTTTATGATGTAAAAGTAACTTTGATTTAAATCAGAGAGTTGGAGAATATACTTGTGTTGAAATCAATAAAACGAAAGTTACGAGCACTAAAAATTTTCCTTTTTGGTCCCAAAAATGGTCTAAGTTGTAAAAGGTAAAATTTTGAGAAAAATTAGTTTTATTAAAACTTTTCAAAACGATTTTTGGAAGCGGTCACCACCTGACACATGGAATCGACCCTTAAGATGTACAACCCTAAATCGGAAAATCACAACCGCTTCCAATTGCATTCATCATTACTGCTTCATCTTGCAACTAACCTTTCTGCCAAATGGTTTGGAGATATCATAACCTAGAGAACAGTGATGGAAAAAGATGACCCGATCATACAAATAAACAGTTGAATTGGAGATGGTTATTGCCGAACTTCAGGATGAAGTTGCCTACGTATCCCAAAGATGGGACTCAGGCCTTACGTAGTTCGATTAGGGTTCACTTGAGTATTAACTCTCTCCTTTTGCGTTCTTACTTTTGCCAAGGCCGCCCTTTCAGGTTTTCAACCTTGCGGGCTCCGTTTTTCTTTATTTCTAATTTTCATGCTCTAACTTTTGCCTAGGTTGCCCTTTCGGGTTTTCCGCCTAGCGAGCTTGTCAAGGATAATATTTCTTTAACTTGTCCATATTGATCGGCTGTGAAAACTCCAGGCCATCTAGATCCATGAGAATAATCGCCCCTCCTGACCAGATTGACTTGATGATATAAGGACTAGTCCAATTGGGTCTGAACTTGCCCATAGGATCATCGATAAGAGCTCGGTTGTCTTTCAGTACCATATCCCCTTTTTTGAGATTCCTGGCCTTAACTTTCTTATTAAAAGCCCTAGCAATCTGGCGTTGGTAGCCCTGGATGTGATGTAATGCCCTCAGCTTCCTCTCATCAAACAACATCAACTCCTCAAATCTACTCTGTTGCTAGTCCGCCTCTGCTATCTGACACTCGGCCATAATTTGCAGCGACGGTACTTTAATTTCAATTGGCAGAAGGGCTTCCATCCTGTACACCAGAGAATAGGGGATCGCCCCTGTGGATGTCCAAATTGAAGTTCTGTAGCCCCAGAGAGCAAACGACAGTTTATTCGGCCAATCCCTGTAGGTTTCAACGATCTTCCGCAAGATGTTCTTAACATTCTTGTTAGTGGCCTCAACAGCTCCATTGGTCTGTGGTCTATATGTTGATGACTTGTGAAAAGCCACATTATATTTCTCAAACAGATCCACCACTTCTTTTTTGAACTACAAGTCGTTATTTGATATAATCTCGTTTGGAACTCTATACCGGCAGATGATGTTATTTC
This sequence comes from Camellia japonica, assembly GCA_030407325.1. Taxonomy (NCBI): domain Eukaryota; kingdom Viridiplantae; phylum Streptophyta; class Magnoliopsida; order Ericales; family Theaceae; genus Camellia; species Camellia japonica. The sequence continues at coordinate 127,787,438 of JAPPVO010000002.1, read as the reverse complement.
TGATGAATTTGGCTACATGCGACGCCTTCAACACGGCATAAGACTGAGCTTCCACCCACTTTGTGAAGTAGTCAATCGCCACCAGATGAACTCATGTCCATTCGACCCCTTTGGCATGACCCCAATGACATCAATTCTCCAAACTGAAAAAGGCCATGGTGAAGTCATATTATATAGCTTCGACATCGGAATATTCATGCGATTGGCATGGATCTAACATTTGTGACACCGCCGAACAAAACTAATGCAGTCCTCCTCCATGGTTGACCAGTAATAGCCTTGTCTAAGGATATTTCGGGCTAGCATCACACCATTCATTTGAGCTTCGCACTCTCCTCTGTGGACAGCCTCCATGAGCCACTTCCGATTCCTCTTCCTCTACACATAGCTTGTGCATTCCTAAATGACCTCTTTTATACAACTTACCCTCGCAGATGATAAATTGGACGGCCAGACGCCGTATTTCCCATTTGTCCTTGGCATTTTCCCCTGGTGGATACATCTCCTTTTCCAGAAAGTTCCAAATATCGTAATACTAGGGGTTTTTGTCTTGCATTTTATCTATTACGGCAATGGTGTCATAAGCCGGCGTGTATTTCTGTTCGATAATAATTGGACGCATCTTCACTTCCAGCGGGATGTCTACCACAGAAGATAGAGTTGCCAAAGCATCAGCGAACCTGTTATTCTCTCTCAGTAGATGCGTAAATGTTAGCTTTTCAAAACTCGAATTAGAATATCTAGGGTCTGATGGTAAACCTTCATTTTCTCCTCTTTGACTTTCTAGTCTCCGTTTGCTTAAGAAATAACCAAATTCGAATCTCCGATACAATCTAACCTTATTGCCCCTAGTTCTAGGGCAGCTTCTAAACCAACCATACACACCTCATATTTTGCTTCGTTGTTGGATACTTTGAACTGGAGTTTGAAGGCTAAGGGTATATGGGAATCATCAGGTGCTATCAACAACACACCTATCCCACAACCGCACTGATTGGATGCTTTGTCAAAGTACATCGTCCATGTTTCCTCTCCCACCAGCAAAATGTCTTCATCTGGGAACAGGTATTCCACCACCTCATCTCCTTCTACTAGGTAGTCTGCCAGGAATTCCGCTACAGCTCTTCCTTTAACAGATTTGCGCGTGACATATCTGAGAACAAATTTAGAGAGAAGAAGCAGCCAACAAGCTAGCCTGCCCGTAAGCGCTAGTTTCTCAAAGAGATATTTGATAGGATCTAATCTCGAAACCAGAATTACGAAGTGAGCTAACAAGTAGTGCCTTAACTTCCTGGTAGCCCATACCAAGGCTAAGCAAGCTTTCTCCAAGGGTGTGTAGTGAGTCTCGTAGTCTAGCATCGTCTTGCTTAAGTAATAGATGACCTTCTCCACTCTATCTTTAGATTCTTGAGCTAGCATGCATCCCATGGTCGAATTCGTCACTGACAGGTACAAAATCAGTGGCTTTCCCGATTTTGGTGGTGATAACACAAGCAGATTCTGCAAGTATTGCTTAACCTGCTCAAAGGCAAACTGACAGCGATCGTCCCACTAGAACTTCATCCCTTTCTTCAGGAGACCAAATAATGGTTGACAAGTCAAGGTTAATTTTGAAATAAACCGTCTTATGAATTGCACTTTGCCCAGAAAGCCACGCACATCCTTTTCAGTCCTTGGGGGTGGCATTTCTAGGATGGCCTTGATTTTGGACAGATCCACTTCAATTTCCCTCTGGGTGATCAGAAATCCTAGCATTTTCCCTATCATTATCCCGAAGGTGCACTTCTACGGGTTCAAACTCAGTCTGTACTCCCTGATTCATTAAAAGAATTTTTCCAGTGCGGTGTAGTGGCCTTCTCACTCTTTGGACTTAACAATCATGTCGTCCACATGCACCTCAACTTCTTTGTGGATCATGTCGTGTAGTGTAGGATCATGGTTGCAGCCCTCTAATAGGTAGCCCCAGCATTTTTCAGCCCAAAAGGCATAACCCAGTAGCAGAACGTACTCCACAGTGTAGTGAAAGTAGTTTTTCCCTGTCCCCTGATGCCATCAGAATCTGATTGTACCTAGAAAACCCATCCATAAACGAAAGCAAGGCATGGCCAGCAGTAAAGTCCACCAACTCATCAATATGCGACAGTGGAAAGTCGTCCTTCGGACTCGCTTTATTTAGGTCTCTGAAGTCGACGCAAACCCTAATTTTGTCATCCTTCTTCGGGACCGGAACAATGTTGGCCAACCACGTCGGGTACTCAGATACAATTAAAAACCTTGCCTCAATCTGTTTGGTGACCTCCTATTTGATCTTCAAAGCCCAATCTGGGCGAACTCTACGCAGCTTCTGCTTAACTGGTTAAGCCTCAAGGTCAAGAGGGATCCGGTGTTGTACGATCTCAAGATCGATTCCAGGCATGACTTCGTCAAACCATGCGAAAACATCTTTAAAATCTTTTAACAAAGTGATTAAACGCTCGCGTTCCTCCGAAGACAATGTGGACCCGATCTGGACCAAGCGAGGATCTTCCTTAGTACCCACGTTAATTGATACGATTTCATCTATACAGGGCTTAACACGCCTCTCCTCCTCATGGTTAACCAAATTTTTCAAAACCCGAGGAATTTCTTCCTCTTTGTTTAAGTCAAAATTTTGAAAATCAAGATCAGTGCAACAAACTAAAGGCACAAAGAAGTAAGTGAAATCTACAACATTCTCATTCAAAAAGTTCGAATCTTAGGTTATAGTGGACTCAAAAGAAAAGTTAAAAGACGACTTGGACAGGACTTTGGTATCCCGGTTACCACTCCCAGAAGTACCAGACTCAGAGGAACTAGAATCTAACCTCGACTCCACAAACTCAGTGGAATCAGATTCAGACTCTCTATCCGATTTAGAACTGCTGATTGCGCCATACTCAAACTTCCAAACCAGGCGTAGAGCCTCAGATGCACCCACAATGAGACTAGTAAAATCTGCTGCCGGTGTATCCCCAATCATTGAGATAGTAAAACTATCCCCTAAGTTGACAGGCTCAGTCCCAGTATGAGAACTTGTTAGTAGATCAGCCAATGCTTTCCCCAACAGCTCCTCTTCGTCAATGACCAGGCTTGCAGTCCTGTTTTGATCTGTATGGGTGCTTAGGTCCGTCTGCTCATCCTCCTCTTCATGTAACTGGTGCCTGAAGAAGATCTCGAATCCTGGGTACCTGGTTATTGTTTCCCGGTCAAACCAAAGCTCTAGAAATCCACAAAATGGGAAATCTTTCTCTTGGCAGACAAAGTGTCCATTTAAGGTTCCCCGTATTAGCTTGTGGACGAACTCATACTGCCTCCCAGTTCTCTTTGCCTTCAACCTTCCTCTCAACTCCTCTCCCTTTTTTTGCCAATCTGTAGTGGTAGGTTTGTATCCCAGCCCAAAAGCGTGGGGGTTGTGACTCATTTCCTTGGCAACAGTACCTCCTTGCCTACCACTTTTGCCTAGTCCTGACCCAGGAAGATACCCTTGTTTGTTCATCATGTAAATGGATAGGATGCTAACGTAATTCTCATCTTCCTCTGCCATGATAGTTTGGACTGCCTAGGCCTCTGCCAAGGAGAAGCCAGAGAGGAATACATCTTCTTTCCCGTGTGTGATTTCCAGCAAGGGTGTGGTAGTTCCCTAGGGAGGGTGGATCGCAGAATTGCCGTACACCGTAGCAATCCCACCTTTAAAGGGGTACTTCACCAGCTGGTGAACCGTTGATGACACAGCCCTTATCTAATGTAACCAAGGCCTTCCCAGTAGTAGATTGAAGGTGGCAGGTACGTCCATGACATGGAATTCCACCTCATGCTCGAACAGACCGATTAGGATATGGCTTTGAACGTTTCCATAACATCTTGACTAGCGTTATCATAAGCCCGAACGACTTGGGTTGTCTGCGTAAAGTCAGTCGGCCTTAAACCGATGGCATAGGCAGTCCTCACTAGACATACATTAATCATCGATCCGGTATCTACTAGCACCACCGGAATCCACTTTTTTCAACTTTCCAGGGTCACATAAGGGTCGGTTGTGGTTGGCACCCTCAGGTGGTAACTCCTTATCTATAAAAGATATCACAGGCGTAACGTCCCCGGATGTAAGCAATGACACCAATTGGTCAATAGTGGTGTCGATGGGCAGCTTTGTTCTGTTTATGGCCTCTAACAGCGCCTGCCTATGATCCCGGGAAGCCATTAGTAGCCTCCAGATGGATATGTCTGCCTGAATCTTCTTGAGCTATTTCAAGACCAGGTCTTCTTCAACGTCTTTCTCTTTTGCTTTTTCAATCTATTTGCTGGAGGACTCTGGCTAATCCAAAGTAAGGGGTTTAAAGTACCGACCACTCCGGGTCATGTGGTTAATTTCGTTAGTATACCACGTATCATCTGGGGTATCAGCTTTGCACCCTTCATCTGTATATGCGTGGCTCAAATCCTTATTTTCCCACCACTCTCCTACAGTCATGGCTAGGCTATTATCTGGTTCTACCTGAAGCATGTTTATATCACGTCCCAAGTCATCATACCACTCCTCCTCCACAACAGTTTTGGTTTATGCATTCCAGTACTTCCTAAGTTTTCTTGGCATTCTCTTCCTGTCACTGGGCTCCCACTCGGGTTTTCCCATATTTTGAACATCTACTGTTGTTGGTTCAATCTCCGCTGTTCATTTCCCTTTTCTCTACTCTAGGGCTATCTTCCTTTGGATCTCTTCTATTCTTTCCCGCTGGAATCGCTCTAACACTTGTTCTTTCTCAGTCAGAGGTGCAGCCTCAGCCTTGCTGCTAGCACCAACTCTCTCTTCTTTCCCGGTCTTTCTTGTCTGTTCCCCTGCATCTGACTCCTCTTCACGTAACCACCCATTGTTGGTTTCGGGTTGGCTTGGATCCTACCATCCAATCTGTACACTGCCTATATCCTCTTCTTCAAAGAAATAAAGGTTGTCCAGATCCTCTTCCAATTCTGCCAGGTCCGCTTCTAACTCGGCCAAGTCATTAAGGCCTTGTTCAGGCTAATCGTTCTGATGTTGCCCTAGCTCATCCTCCCCAATAGCATTGATGCTAAGGAAGTCCGGCAATATGACTACTGGCTTTGGCTGATCGATGGCCACAATGTATAAGCTGGGGTCATACTCCTCTGCGAGCGAGGCCCCCTTCTTTATGACGTGGGTATCAAACGACCCTGTCTTCCGTGCATTCTCCTTTTGTTCCGTTTCTATCGCCACGGGCCTGGGTTGGGTTTGCGGTGTTAGGCCCATCATGCACATGTCTGTGCCTTCTGGGATAACCACCTCAGGTTTCGGTAGGTGGAATAAGGTAATATATGTGCTGGGTTAAAGGAGGGTGGTAGTGTATTGATTAGGTTAATGTTTCTGGGTGGGGGGGACTTGGTTATGGGCAGGAAGTGGATTGGTGGTTACGTTCAGTTTGGAGGGTGGGCGATGACTTTGTTGTCAATGAGATCCTGGATCTCATGACGTAGGCGATAGCACAGGTTTGTGGGGTGGCTGTGTTGTTGGTGAAAGAGACAGTACTGGGTCGAGTCATGTCTAGGTGGCAGTGGGCCAGGGAGAGGTCGAGGATCGAGGGGCTTAAGATGCCCTATTTCCATTAACATTTTGAGGACGCGTGCTGGGCTCATATGGAGAGGGGTAAAGATTCTTCAGTTTCGGGGTGGGTTGGTATTTTGTGAAGGTTGTGAGGTTATTGCGACAAAGGGATTAGCCATCATGGCTGCTGTGACAACAGTACTGACGTCTGCAGGCTGTGGAATAGTGCTATTACTAACATTGGTATTCCTGGAGAATGGCCGTCTTGCAGGTTCACTAGTTCTTTGGATGATGCCTTTCTTGAATGCACTCTCGATCTGGACCCCCAACTCGTGTAAGGAAGAAAATGCGGATAACGGTGCCACTATCATTCTCTACAACATATTTGGCTCAAGGTTCTGGACCACTAGTCGGACTTACTCTCTTTTAGAGGGTCTATTGGTCATTTGAGCTTCCTTTGCTCTCCATCTGGCAACAAAGTTGATCAAAGGCTCTTTTGGGTTCTGAGTAGTTGCTTCTAACTCACTGATGGTTACCTCTATCTGAGTGTTATGTTAATATTGGTTGACGAACCCCTTAAACAGCTCCTTTCAGTTTGCTTCGTAGAATCCTCCAGTTTAGCATACCAGATAGCCGCTACGTCAGATAGAGTTCTTCCAAACAACAATAATTTCTAAGCTCGAGAAAGGCCCATCGGTCTTAGCACATCAGAAAATAGGCGGACATGGACAATTGGATCCTTACTCCCATCGAATCTGTCAATGTGAGGCATCTTGAACTTCTCTGGTAACTTGACCGAAGCCTCAGTGTACCTGTCTTCAATATCCATAATGGAATTGAAGCCCTGGGACTTTTTTAGCACTTTCTCCAACCTGGCAATCTTGATTAGAGCCGAGCCGATATCATTGATGTCAAAGGGAGGAAATTCCCCGTGAGGCTACGCTAGAGGCTTAAAAACTGGAACTTGTGGGAACGTCTCCTGATGATTCGGGCCAGAGGGTTTTCAATCGGTGGAGGTGGGTCAGGATTAGGCTGAGCAGCCGGGATTGGGTGAACAATTGATGTTAATGCCCCAGATGGGTGTCACAGATCAGCGATAATCTCATCATGTGCAGCCATCCTTTGATTTACACTATCCATGGTTTTCTGAAATGGTGCCATCATTGCAACAAATTCTTCTATGCTCTGTGTTGTATTTTGTGCCATTACTGGTCTGGGTGAGCTAGATGCTGGTGAACTAATTGGGTGGGAATGGACAGGTGTTTACTAAATGCTCTGTGTTGGTGCTACTGACTGTTTATTCTTTCTTCGTCGAGTAACCGGTGGAAGTGAGACTAACATTGACTGATTGTCAACAAGATCTTGAGTTTTGCAAAGCCGGCCAGAACGAGCCCACACAACTTGGGGAATATTGGGTCTTTCTGAAGCTATGATGGTAAACTACCTAGCAAAAGAAAGAAAAGAAAAACAATCAAAATCGGACAGTACTTCGGCCTAATCCACAATAGTCATAACACACAATTGAAGAACTGTTTAATCCCTACTGAACTCTGTTCTCAAACTGATATTCATTTGTACCACTAATATGAACCATCCTGTACAGTTTCACTGTAAAAGCACATGCCAGGTAAAAAGAGAACCAAAACACCCCTATGAGGAGGGTAGGGTTACCCTGTCCTAGATTTTTTGACATGATCTAGGTTGTACTATTTCAAACAAAGAGTTTCATAGCATCATGTATACAAGTGGCATCCTGTACTAATTTGGGATAGTCACTAGAGTGTACTATGCACTAGGCCAATTGGTCCAAAAGGGTACCTCGGCAAGATTACCTAATATATCTCTCACACCTAACACCGAGAAGTGAAAGGAGGATCAAGCGGTACAGCGGTAATCTAGATCCAAGGGTTGTGTTTCTAACGTGCCAGAGCCCATGACCGGCCAACCTTTTAGCAAGCATTGTAGGCAAGCCTCCGGCAAGCCGTCCAGGAATAGTAGATGGAAAACACAGTGACTTTATAGTAACAATGAAAATGCAATGCAAAGAACATATAAGTGTAGATAAAAATTCATATCATGAGTTTCAAGTCAAGTTTTCTAAAATCCCCAACAAAGTCGCCAGAAACTGTAGCTTGCTTTTCGTGCTCCTTTCAGATACGACTAGCCCTACAGCTCGAAATCCCGTGGTTCTGAATCGGATTTCACAAGTGCAATGTGAAATAGATAAACACAAATGAGTCCCAATCTAGCAAATCTTTTGAAAAATCGATTTTGATTCAAAATGCAAAAATGGACTACTTTGCCAAATTTCAGAGCCGCGACCTAAATATTTTTTTTATAGGGAAATTTAGGAAACCCGTGACTTGTGCCAAAAGGCCATTAGTCAATCATCACCAAAGTGTCTCGGCTCGAGAACTTAGATATGAGAGGGGAAGGTCATGAATTGAGCAACCCACTCACCCGATCAAAGATCAGCCTCTACTAATCATGATGTGATTCTTATTTATGTTATATGCGCTTGTTCCGATTATTATGCTATCATTACTATGTGATGTCAAACAAGTATAGACTAATTCACAAAAGTTGGAACGCTTTGATTCCATGTTCGTTTTGCAAAAAGTGTTTTGACTACAGGTCACTTGAAAACATGATCTCATATGTACATTTATCAAATTATCCCAAAAGCCTCCATCCACAAGCATTCAAGAGATATATCAACTAAGCATTTAGCCTCACGGTAAACATGCTTGATATGGTAACACGAACATACATGCAATATGCTAAAGAAGGAAATACTCACCTAGCACTTCAAGGCAAGCCAAAAAGAAAAAAAAAAACAATTAGAAAAATGCATAATCCTAAGCAATGCAACACATACAAAATGTAACTACGAGGTTTGGTTTGTTACCATGGCGTATGACTCAACTCAAAGCATATGATATCGCACATATTCAATTAAGTGGGAAATGACAATATTGGTTAGAATGATGAACCAAACCTGATGCATGCAAAAATGGATACAAGTCATGGTAATGTTATGAAATCAAAACATACAACCATCATAAACGAAGAAATAAAAGGGAGAAAAAAATGGGGGCTGGAAGACATACACAACTTATTACATGTTTTGCCCTCATGCAAGAGGGTCCGAATGGGTGTCCAAGTGTCTGGATTAAACTAACTGTTACAAACCCAAATGAGTAATTAGCTAAACTAACTACCTATTACAAGGTTAAACAAATAATAAATAAATGGCTAAACGATCTAACTTATTACAACAAAGGCATCATTATAATAATAATAATTGCAACAATGATGAAATTGCAACAATAATTACCTACAACAATAATAATTACAATTATTAATACAAGCAACGATGAGGCACAACGACCGCATGTGTAGTGTCCAGAAGCTGTTTTGTCTGCTCAGCCTTACTCTGCCTCACCCTCAACCACTGCGCTATGTTTCTGCCAAAAGTCACAGTTTACCACACATTGGGGGCCGGTCGGCCCCAAATGGGACCCAGCCGGGTCCAAAAAGAGCTGGTCGTGCCCTAATTTCATGCCAAAAATATTTTTGTGCTCTGAGGTGAAGACAGTGCAGACAGAGCCTTTCTAGGCCCTATTTGTCCCTCATGCTCTTCTCTGTCATGTTAAACTCAATAGAAGTACAAATTCGAGTCCGAAACCACCAATATGCACAAGTTGATGGCTTAATGATCCCAAGCACGTTTGGACAAAATTGAATAAATGCAATGAAAAACCACCACCCCTCTTTCCTATCATGAAGGCTCAAAGAGGGAAGTAGACACGCTCTAAGTCTCATCAATGTATCATGGATTGATAAGTGACAATTCTCGGAGCGATGGACTCGGCATAATGTCTAGCCAAATCCAACCATCTAAACGTTTTCTTTATGTCGGTTTCATTAATTTTAAACCAATTTTTATTAATCCTTTCTATTCTTTAATAAATTTGTCCAAAGTGATGTTTAAGTCCACTAAATGAGAAGAAACGGCAAACGAGAAGTGATCCTTGACATGAAAAAGAGACTACACCTTGATGATGAACCTCCGTAGAGATTAAGCCATTGAGCATAGATCTCTTTCTCATGCCTTAAATAAGCATCAATCTTTTGAAATAACTCTCAAACAAAAGAAAAGAAGAAAAGAGGGAGGTTGCAAAAATGACTTACGCGAAATTGATTATTTAGAATGAGACTCTTGACATGAAGATTAAGTAAAGAAAAACTATCAACTCGAATGACTCGATGTCTAAGGCCTAAACAACCGAAGCCATGAAGATTTACAACACACCAAGTAAAGTATTCAAGGCATAGACTAATTAATGGAATTTAAACAACCCTAAACAGCCCTTAATAGTTGAAAAAGAGTGGCTAAAACAAAAGTTAAAGAGCACACAAGATACGAAATAACAAAGGGATACCAAACTAGTAAGCAAGAACACAGAGAGGTGGCTAACCTCTCCACTTTTGAGACTTCTAAACCATATTTTTCAGCTCTTTTAAACTCTAAAAATCAGTTTGAAAGCCAAAGAAAAGAGAGCAAGAACAAAAGGTATGAGCTATGAGTTAAGGCACAAGAAAGGATTTAGCCCTCTCTACCTTTGGTAGCTATGCAACCCCAAGTTCCAACACTTGAAATGGATCCAAAACAATACAAAAACCTAGAAATAGATGGAAAAAGACAGAAATGAAAGCAAGGAGAAAGGTGGTAAGCTTCTACCTCTTGAAGAGGATAAGCTCTTATTGTAAACCAAACTCAATACAAAGGCCCTCTCAAGTGTGAATTGTGATTCACAAGTCTCAACCAAGGCTCTAAGGCTTTGCTCTAAGGTTATATATGGTGTATAGATATGGTGTAAGGATCATAAGCTTGCTCAAAGATAGCTTGCACAAGAAGAAGGAGCTCTCAAGTGAGTGTATAGGCTCTTTGGAAATTGTTCAACCCTCAAAACAGAGATATAACCTCGTATTTATAGAATTTAAGAAAAATAGGTCGAAAATATCTTCAAAAAATGACAGCTGGCGAGCTCCCGCCCAGAACAGTGTTTATCGCCAACAAGGCACGGCCGGCCCCAAATGGCCACAGCTGACTCCCCATGAGGCACGGTCGAGCCCCAATGTGCTCCATGTTCCTCTGTTTTAAGCTCAGTATAGGGTGGCACAATGTTCAAAGAGGAACCTCTGAGGTATGAACAAGGTAAATATGACGGTTTTGGGATTGTTTCAAAGCTCGACCTTGGATTCCTTCGTTGAGAATTCGAATCATACAATGTAACTTTCATCATCGAGTGCACAAGACAAAGCGCCCGAGTCTTATAGGCGGTCAAAAATGTGGTGTCTACACTCGAGCGTAAAAATACAACTCCTAGTACTTTTGCAAGCAAGTGAAACTTCTGAAAGGATTGCATCTTCGCTCGACAAAGTTAGCGAAGTGGCAAAACATGATAGGATTAAGATCACAAACTCCTCTGCATAGACACAATTAGGGTTGGATTCGCATCTAACTACTCATATCCTCAGTTAAATAAAAGATCGAATACAATTTGGGTTAGATTCACATCTAACTACTCATAGCCTCATTTAAATAAAAGATCAAATAAAATTACACTGAAAGGAGTATTGTCAAACGGGATTGCCAATTACAAAAACCTAACACTTTTCTTTCTCTTTAAGATTCTAGACGGCTTCAACCTTTAAACGGATGAACAGCGCACTTTATAGTAAACTGGATCGTGAAAATTGCTCAAGTGCACATTTCACTGCTCGAGCGGTGTGACTAAAGGTGGTGCGAAACATATAGGCTGACCGCTCGAGCGCAACTTTAACCGCCTTCATACATAGTCAGCGAAGTAACAAATATGAAAGCTTCAAGATCACAAACTCCTCTGCATAGGCACAATTTGGGTTGGATTCGCATCTAAACACTCATAGTCTCACTGAAATAATAGAGCGAATAACATTACAACTGAAAGGAGTTTTATCAAATGGGATTGCCAATAATAAAATCCTAATAGAAATAATATTATACAAATGAATCAAATTGTAATTTGACTCAAAATCTGAGAGTTGATTAAAAAAATTAAAATATTAGGAAACAAAATACGATTGGATGTAAAGTGAAATTTCTACAAAGTCAAAATTTACCCACTTTTTCATTCCATTTTTCTTTGCTCCATAGCACTCGCTATCGCTCCAAGTTACCCCCCACTAAGAAGCAATTTCTCTAATGTATATTTTGTTAAATTGTTAACCATTAATTTATTAAAAAAATTAAGAGTAAATTACACTTTGTCACCCATATAGTTTGTCTTAATTTTTACTTTGATTCCTATTACAGGTTGAACAATTTACTCTCTACACTTTTAATTTGTCAGTTTCAATTTGGTTGTTCGGTCCAAATTTTCATTAATTTTTTCTACGTGTACATATTAGGAGACCGATAAGTGCCCCAAAATTATTAATTTTAACAAAAGACTAAATTAAAATTATACTTAAAGTGTAAGGACTAAATTGTTCAATTTGAAACAATAGGAACCACAATAAAATTTGAGTCAAACTACAAAAGTTGAAAATGTAATTTATCCAAAAATTAATCTATTAGAGATATCGGTAATTTTATTCTTTGAAAGCTTAATTTTGAAGGAATGAAATGTCATGTACGACTCACATGTTAATTTTCATCAATTTCATTAATACTATGGACAGAAGAGTAACAAGTGATAAACCATGTTGAACATATAAACAATAAAATTTCTCAAAGCAATTAAGTGATTAACAATTTATGGCCAAGAGGATATAATATTTTAGTATATCAGTGATTAATAATTCAGCTGTGATAATTGAAAGAAGGTAATGCACCCAAGCCAGCTAGGTAGGAGAGATTAATAAAGGGGACATTTCTCTCTTCTTATCTTATGTTATCACATAGGTCTTTTTATTTTTTTTATTCTTCTCAGCAAAATGTAAATGTTAGGAAAGATAATAAAATATTACAAAGCTATCAAATGGGTCTGTTTATTTTAATTGTTGTTTTAGTCAACGAATCTATCACGTGTACATATTTCTTAAAGTTGAATTATCATTCGATTGTTTTCAGATAATAGAAAAATAGTTGGTGTACAAATATGTTTTTGGCTTATATATATACAGCTTTGTGTGTTTTCAGGAGAAGGTGGTGTTTGTTTTATAAATAAATAATAATAGAACTGTTTGGAACAATTTATTTAAATTGTTTATAATTTAATTTATTTTTTATAAGAAAAATATATTTTTGGTTTCAACTTTCTAATTATCAGTTTTAGTTTACAAATGTAAAAAGGTTTAACTCGAGCCCATCTAATTATTAAATCCAATTAGAAAGTCCAGAATTAGTAGGTCTGGAGATATCATTATTGAATGGACTGGATTGCTCTAATCTTGAAAGGGTTTAGATTCACGAACCTAGAGACCTATTTGAGTTCGGACTTGAAAGGGTTTTGAGCAAGCCTAGAGATCCGAGCATTTGGAGGTTAAACTAGCCTATACTCAGGTCGAGGTGGCACGTCCTAGGGGGTCCATGAGACTCAGCAATATTTGTGGCAGGGCGTTTTTTTGATCTACCCCTGACCCTTTGGGATGATTAGGAATCATTGGTTAGGTGTGACTAAGAAGAAGGGTAAGCCAAGAAGCTCTATCTCTTCAGCGGGATTTTTCTCATCCTTAGAAAGATGATTTCCTCAGTCAAAGTTGTTAGAGAGAATGTTCCCCCATATGCCTTGCACATGGGGCTCCACCATCATGAGTTACCTATATATAACATTCACCCATAGCTTTATAAGGAGAATTTTGGGAAATAACTAATCTCCATTCTCTATTATTTCCTTGAGAGAGAAAGTGGGAGAGTCTTGCAATTATTCTCTCTCTAATTACTTTACATTTTTCTTCACCCAATCCCTTATCTCCATCATCTATTTCCTATTATGATCATAGTTGTTACCGTTGAAGAATCTAAGCCTCTCTCATCATTTCTAGAGAATTCGAATTTTTCGGCGATCTTCGAATTTTCAAGCGAACCTTCGAATTTTCCGACAAGCCTTCGAAGTTTCTAGCTAGTTTTCCGGCAACATTCGAATTTTCTGGTAACGTTCTTGGTACCTCTCATACAACAATAAACTATACTAAATATGCCCAATATATAAGCCCAATGTACTTCTCATTAGATAGATCTGATAGGTAGATTAGATTCATATATAATATTTAATACAATTTAACAGGTTCAAATCTATCTATAATCTTAAAGTTAGTATCTGAGTTTTAACGACACTTGTAAATTGGCATAAATTTTTTTATTTTATTCTATTATTAAAAAAAATGATTCATCTTCTTCTTAGTTATTTTTAGAAATATAGGTGCATGTGATGCATTCTTCTTAATTTGAATATAAAATGTAATGGTGTGTTTAATCCACAAAATATAAAAGATTATGTGATTGTTTTTAAATAACATAAAATTAGTACATATGACAAAATTTACCCTAATCATATTCACTAAAACACAAATGAAAAATTATGTATGTCCTAGTTGTGAAGATTTGTGGTATTAGTTATATTGGTGCTTAATTACAAAGTTTTAGTTGTGGAAATTTGTGGTGAATGTATTTATGACGCTATGGTGGTTGTTTATGAGACTTTTATGGTTTTTTTAGTTATGATCAAATTGGTTTTAATTATTAAACTGTGTGGTGTTTAGTTATGAATTGAACTCATCTTGGTAATGAGGTTTTATGGTGTTTTTTCATGAATCCAACTGATTTGGATTATGACTCAAATCAAAGAAAAATTTGCCCTAAATATATTCACTATACACACAGAGAGATACCAAGAGTTTTGAAAAATTATAGAATTGAACACAATCGTCTCATATGAGATGGGTGTCACCAAATGTACATTTCATATGAGATAATTTTGTTTAATTTTGCGTACGTAGAACAATTGAAAAATTCAAGTTTCATGTACATCATTGGAAGGTGATTTTTTTTTCATTTCCCTTAGATCTAGATTAGAGTAGAACCTTCTCTTAACACTTTAAAAAAAATAATATAAAATAAAATGTTCTGGGTGTTTCTTGGGAAGGTTTTGTTTCACAATATAGAAACCAGATCTAGCATGTATTAGACGAGGAGCAAATCATGTTTCACTTCTGTAGAAAATATGAGTTTGTTATTTTTCTTAATTGCTCAATGATACAGAGTACCATATTTATATTACTCACTAAATCTATACAACATATATGCATATAGTATTCTAACTAACTAATCTAACAAACTAGCACGTGTGCTAATGACTTGCAACAGAACCCCTAACAAACTTTCTAACCACCATAGGTGTTGATAACAAAGCAGCTGAACTATATCTAGAGCTGCTTTGACTAGGAACTGATATTGAGAGACTGCTCTAACGCTGTGAGAGAATTTGTAAGGAGCTGGTAGAGTGTAGCTCGACTTTCGTGCTCCTTTCGGATATGATAGCCCTATATTCGAACTCCCGCAGTTCTAAATTTGATCTCACAAGTGCAATGTGAAATAGATAAACACTAAAGAGTCCAAATCCGACAAATCTTTTGGAAAATAGATTTTGAATCAAAATGCCAAAAATTGACTGCTTTGCAGATACATAGTCGCCACCTAAATATTTTAGGAAAATTCAGAAAACCCATAACTCGTGCCAAAGGCGACGTGTCCGTCATCACCAAAGTGTCTTGGCTCGGGAACTTAGGTACAAAAGGGAAAGGTCATGAATTGAGCACCCCACTCCCCCGATCAAAGATCAGCCTCTACTAATCATGATGTGATTCGTATTTACATTATATGCTCTTGTTCCAATTATTAGACTAACATTACTATGTGTTGCACACAAGTATAGACTAATTTGCAAAAATTGGAACCTTTGATTTCATGTTTGTTTTTGAAAATTGTTTGAATACGTACCACTTGAAAAGTGATCGCATATGTACATTACTCAAATTATTCCAATTCAAGCAATTAGCCTTCATCCACAGGCATTCAAGCAATATATCAATTAAGCACTTAGCCTCATGACAAACATGCTAGACATGGCAAAATCACATTTGTGCAATATGCTAAACACAAAAATGCTCACCTAGTACTTCAAGCCAAAAAGATGACAGAGTTAGAATAAAGCATGATCCTAACTATGCAATATGACTAATGCAACACATACAATATGCAATTACTAGGCTCGGCTACTAATATGGCATATGAATCAATTTGATAGCATGCGGTCTAAGCACGTATTCAAAGAAGTATTAACTAACAATGCATTATTAGAATGATGAACCGAGCCTTTATGCATGCAAGACAAGTGGATGCAACATGGAGTATGTTAAAAGAAACATGATGTTCTAACTGCCCATCATAAGCAAGTAAATAAAAGGGAGAAATACGTGGGGTTGGAAGACATACACATTATTAAGTTTGCCCTTCGCGCAGGGGGTCTGAATAAACTAACTAGCTAAGCTAATTAACTAGCTATTACATAAAACGAATTAACTAATTATTACAAACCGAATAAACTAACTATGCTAGCTAGTTATTACAAAACCAATTAATTAAATAACTATTCTATGGAACTAACTAATTAATTACACAAATTAATTAATTACAAATTAGAATTAACTAATTAATTACAACATTAAAGAAGTAACTAAGCTAACTAATCAGCCTCGGGAAGCGAGGAATGCTCATGTATGCGCGGATTTCCATCTGAAAAGCCCACTGTTCTATTGCCAAAATGCCTCTGTTGCACAATTAAAACATCTTTTTACCTCAGCCTCTACTCTGTTCCATTCCAAAAAGTTGCTACTCTATTTGACAAAAGTGGCCAGTAGGCCAGAAGTAGTGGTCGACCGGCCACAAAAGATGGCTTGCCGTCCAAAAGAAATGGCCGGCAGCCTGGTTCCTCTGCTACAACAGAGGACAAACAGAGCACAAATAGAGCATCCCCAGGGGATGTTTGTACACCCTACCCCTCATTATCATCAAACAGCTCAAAGGAGTGGCAAGCTCAATTCGCAAGCCATCAATCGATGCAATTTCATTGCATGATGGGCTATGAACCAAGGGGTACAATTTCAATAAATACAATAAAAAGACTCTCAAACCTCCTCCCTATCATGGATTGATCAGAGAAATGGTTGACCTTGGAAACTTGAACCATTTCACTAGCAAGTATGAATGCCTCAAGTTTCCATGTGTTCCATTAATGTCGATTAAACCCCAAATTGCTTATTATCTTGCATCATTTTTTAGTCCCAATTTTATTACTTCATTTTAATTACCAACCATTCTTTAGTTCATTAAGTCCAATAGTGATCTTTAAGTCCTCTAATGGAAGAAATATCAAACAAAGAGTTGTTTTGGGCATGAAAGAGACACCATGCCGTTGGTAATGCCCCCAAAGGGATTAAACCATTAAGCACAATACCTCAATCTCATGCTTAAACAAACACTTGGTTTGAAACAACTTTCAAAACAAAGGAAAACCAAGAAAGAAGGGAGGTTGCTGAAGTGATTAGAGGTGAATCACAAGTATGGAAAAAGAAATAAATGCTATCAACTCAAATAGGTTGGTGGCTAAAGCCTAAACCTCCAAACCTATGAGGACCATTACACTACAAGCATGCAATACAAGGCATAAATGGAACAAGCACACTAAAATAGTTCAAAAATACCTAAAAATAGTGTTGGAATTGAAGGCAAAAGAGCTAAAAGAGTAAACTAAAACGTGGAGCAAGTTAAGCTAGTAAACAAGCACAAGGAGAGGAGGCTACCCCCTCTTTTTTTGGGACTTCAAAACATGGTTTTAGCCTCTGAAAAACCTCTAAGATTCAGTATTAAAAAGCTCAAAAAAAGTTGACAAAAAGGTCAGAAACACAAGGGCAAAGGCTTGAGAAGTGAGGCGCAAAGAAGGGTGATCCACCCCTCCACCTCTAAGGGCCTTAAACCACAAGTTTCAGCCCAAAAATACAGAGTATAAGCAGTCCAAAAATAGTAGGAAAAATAGCAAATAAATCGAAGGAATAAGCCAAGACTTATACCTCTTGAAGAGAAGAACCCTTGCTAAGTGACAAACCAACACTTACACACCCTCTAGAGCTCAAAGTAAGCCCAAAAGTACATCAGCTCAAATACCACAAGGTTTGGTTTAGAGTGTATAGGCAAAGGCTTAAGAATTTGCAAGAGAGAGAGAGAGAGAATTGCAGAGAGAGAAATATTTTTTGTTTCAAAATTTCAAACCCTCAAAAATGGAAGGGGAGGTCTTCTATTTATAGAAAAACATGAAACTCCCTTAGAAATATCCATACATACAGATGTGGGCAGATGCATGCACTAGTGGAAATAGCTGGCACAGTTGGCATAAATATCTGCAAAAACACACAAGTGGCCGGCAGGCCACTAATGTTGGCCGACAGCCTACATTTGTGGCCAACATCCCACACTAGGGGGCCTGCAGGTCCTAGGGTTTTTAGGCTTGAAAAACTATGGATTTGGTCCAAAACAAGGCAAAATGTGTGTAGGGTTTGAAGGCTCAAAGTTGTGGCATTCTGCTGGGGATTTCGAGCACTTAACAAGCATATACAAATTCATCATTCGGTGCGCAAGTGGTGGCACCCAAGTCGTAAGGGCGGTAAAAAATGAGGTGTCTATAGTTGCCCCTCTTTGACAAAACTCAAACTTATGAAATGATGTGAGTGAATGTCAAAGCCCAAAGACGACCCATTTTGACAAGGCCGTAAGACTTGGGCAAAAAAATCAAGACATAAATTAAATGGTTGTGCTTGCAAGCTGCCTACGTATCCCTTTGCAAGGAATCAAACAGCGTAGTTTAGGGCAGAATGCAGATAATACACAGTGCAATGCAATAATATAATCAAATCACAAGCAGTGCTTACCACACAAATATTATAACGGAATGGAGATGCAAAATCAAACTACGTTCAACACAGAAAAGGTACCGGAACACTCAAACCACAATTCTTGCAGAATAGGCACTTACACATGCAGAACTATGCTTATCGTAAAAACAGTACAAGTAATTGGGTGGTATGATATAAGTAAGAAATGAAGCTGGGGAAAGACAATGATCCATGCTGAATGCTGAATGCAACAAGACAAAGTACAATGCAATGGATGAAGTGAATAAGGGCGTAGACCGAACCACATCTTACCTAGAAAAGGTATGGACACAAAACAAACCACGTCTAGCACAAAAAAGGTGTCGACACCCTCAATACTGGCCTCAGCGCAACATGGATACTTACACATGACAGAACCATGTTTCAACGAAGAAAAGGTATGAGCACATGCCAGACTAAGCTTAACATGGAAAGGATGCAAGCGATGAAATGGTATGATGTAACGGATGCGATGGATAATGTAGTAGACGAATATGTTGACATACTCCAACCACGTTGGAATCGTGAGAGGAAGAAGAACAAATCCCAAACACGCTGAAATCGTGTGAGGAAAAGAACACTCTAACCACGCTAAAATTGTGAGAAGAGGAAGAATAAATCCCAGACACGCTGAAATTGTGTGAGGAAATGAACACTCTAACCACGCTGAAATCATGTGAAAATGAAGAACAAATCCCAAACACCCTGAAATCATGTGAGGAAAAGAACACTTTAACTATCCTGAAATCATGAGAAGAGGAAGAATAAATCCCAAACACGCTGAAATTGAGTGAGAAAAAGAACACTCTAACCACGCTGAAATCATAGAAAATGAAGAATAAATCTCAAACACGCTGAAATTGTGTGAGGAAAGAAAACTCTAACCACGCTGCATTCGTGAGAAAAGGAAAAACAAATCCCAAACATGCTGAAATCATGTGAGGAAAGGAACACTCAAACCACGCTGAAATCGTGAGAAGAGCTCCTAAGAAAACTGCTCGGGGTCGCGTTCCACCCGTCCTGAGATAAATTCCAAACATGCTGAAATCGTGTGAGGAAAGAAACACTCAAACCACGCTAAAATCGTAAGAGAAGGTCCTAAAATGATGCGATGGATACAAAGAGTATGATAAGTTTATGCGATAGATACACGAAGGTGATGTGATCGTGCGATAGATGCACGAAAGTGATGGTAGTATGCAGTGGATGATGCTCGGGAACTGCAGTAAACAAACAAAGTGGCGCTTTTGAAAGCACCTCATGGGGCGAGTGGTGATGAACCGCTCTACTTTGACAAGGATCTCCCCCTTGTGTTCTTCGAACTCTTACTTTGACAAGGAACTCCCCCTTGACATACTCCAACCACGTTGGAATCGTGAGAGGAAGAAGAACAAATCCCAAACACGCTGAAATCGTGTGAGGAAAAGAACAATCTAACCATGCTAAAATTGTGAGAAGAGGAAGAATAAATCCCAAACACGCTAAAATCTTGTGAGGAAATGAACACTCTAACCATGCTGAAATCGTGTGAAAAGGAAGAACAAATCCCAAACACGCTAAAATTGTGTAAGGAAAAGAACACTTTAACCACGTTGAAATCGTGAGAAAAGGAAGAATAAATCCCAAACACGCTGAAATCGTGTGAGGAAAAGAACACTCTAACCACACTGAAATCATAAAAAGAGGAAGAATAAATCCCAAACACGTTGAAATTGTGTGAGGAAAGGAACACTCTAACCACGCTACAGTCGTGAGAAGAGGAAGAACAAATCCCAAACACACTGAAATCAAGTGAGGAAAGGAATACTCAAACCACGCTGAAATTGTGAGAAGAAGTCCTAAAAAAATTGCTTAGGGTTGCGTTCCACGCGTCCTGAGATAAATTCCAAACATGCTGAAATCGTGTGAGGAAAAGAACACTCAAACCACGCTGAAATCATAAGAAGAGGTCCTAAGATGATGTGATGGACGCAAAGAGTATGATAAGTTTATGCGATGGATACACGAAGGTGATGTGATTGTGCGATAGATTCACAAGGTGATGGTAGTATGCAGTGCATGATGCTCGGGAACTGCAGTAAACAAGTAAAGCGGTGCTTTTGAAAGCACCTCATGGGGCGAATGGTGATAAACCGCTCTACTTTGACAAGGATCTCCCCCTTGTGTTCTTCGAACTCTTACCTTCAACTCACAGCCCTCAGATGCTGACAAGGGGTCATCTATACATGTAGAAACGACGGATGTAGTTTTTCTTCCTGATCATATTCACAACTTTCCCTATTCTCCAACGGGGTGACAGACTAGGTTAGTTCAGTATCCATAATTAAGGCACATACACGCTACCTCAACCTATGGGGCTTCTATACAGATTTCAAGTTGAGGATACACCCCTGGGTATTCAAACCAGACTTTAGTCTTAGAAATTCCAAACCTTTGTGTTCTAGGCATCGCCATTCGAACTCTAGTTTCTACCGTCGCAGTTGGTCTCCTAGGAACTCATTACAAACACAGCCAAGATACCTCTGATGGTGTTCAGGGAGAGCACTTTGATCGCCATTCTGACTTGAAGTAGGCCTGAGCTTGAAGTCGAGGTATATTCATACTTTGGAGAAAAGACAAGGCCTGAGAAGGTGCATCCGAAATGCAATCTCGGAATTTTCTGAAGTTGAAACACACTAAGATGCCCCAAATTTTCCCTCTTTTCTTTTGCTTTGCAGTCCGGAACCTATGTAGCTTCAGATACGTCCTTGTTCACATCTCTCTATTCTTTAATCTCTCTTATTTTTTTATCCCTTCCCAGGTGTGATTGATGGATAAGCTGGAAGATGTGGACCTTACGAGGGGAGTGAATAGCTTGCTCCATTTCTAGTCCGTACTTCGCACTTGGCTCGATACCTCACTGCTTGGAGGATAAGAGAGTTTTTTTGGCCTTTGCCGCTAGCTTCAGTAGTGCCCTTTCTGGCGAGTACGTTGACAACGGGGAAAAAACAGAAAACCTGACTCGACTGTGCCCATAGTTCATCATTTTGACTATTTTTTGTTTTTTTGGCTTTCTGCTAAAACAATTTTGACCAACATAAGAGTTTGATTAGCATGCTTATTCGACTTTCTACTTTGAAATCATGTAAGTCAAGCTATGAGCACTGAACATTTTCCTTTTTTTGGGTCCATGAAATGGTCCGATTTTGGAAAAATGGAATAATTTTTGAGAAAATTAGTCAACTTCATTAAAAATCCTCAAAACTGTTTTTGCAAATGGCCACTGCTCAACCAACGTGGAAATAACCCTTGAGATGCACAACCTCAGATCTAAACTTGATTTATCTTGCAGCTGAATCCTTTAATGGAATAGGACAACCAATTTTGAACCAGGATGAGCACGAAGATGAGCCAATTTGCACATGGATAGGATAGTCGAGTTTGAACAAGCCAATCAACATAGATGAGACAAGCAGGCTGAAAATGGTCAGGGCCGAACTTTAGGATGAAGCTGCCTACGTATCCCAAAAGATGGGAATCAGGTCGTACATAGTTCCTGGGTTAAGGTGGGCTCGGGTATTAACACTCTCATTTTGCTCTCTAACTTTTGTCAAAGCTGTCCTTTTGGGTTTTCAACCTTGTGAGCTATTTTTCTTACTTTTTTTTTTCTTTTTTTTTTTTTTTCCATTTTTTCCATTTTTGTTCTT
Source organism: Camellia japonica (assembly GCA_030407325.1). NCBI lineage: Eukaryota > Viridiplantae > Streptophyta > Magnoliopsida > Ericales > Theaceae > Camellia > Camellia japonica. Next base: position 127,765,205 of record JAPPVO010000002.1, on the reverse strand, counting down.
TTCTTTTTCTCTTGCTCTAACTTTGCCTGGGTCGCCCTTCTGGGTTTTCGGCCCAGCGAGCCTCTCAAGGATAGAAAAGTTTAACTTGTCCATGTTGATCAGTCGTAGGATCTCTAAGCCACCTGAATCTAGAAGAATGGTTGTTGTTCGCTGATGATGTAGTCTTGATGATGTAAGGACCCATCCAATTGGGTCTGAATTTGCCCCTAGTGTCGTGGACAAGAACATGATTGTCCTTCAGCAAAAATTTTCTTCTCTCTGATTCTGGGATCTGGCTTTCTTGCGATCTCCATTGGTTTGAGAAATGACCCACTTTTGAATCTTTGAGCATATCTGACCTTTTTTGCCCCTAGTTCAAGGGCTGCTTCTCATCCAGCTATGCAAGTTTCCTTTGATAACATCTGACCTTCTTGTCCCTAGTTCAAGGGTTGCTTCCAATCCGACCATGCAAGCCTCATATTTTCGTTGATTGTTGAACATTTTGAAAGGTTCAAGGTTTGAAAGCAAAGTGGTCGAGTCTTAAGGCCGAGAGTGATCCTATGCTATACAATCTCAAGATCAATTCCAGGCATGTCTTCATGGGACCACACAAAACATTTTTTGAAATCTTTTAATAAAGCGACCAGACGCTCGTGCTCTTCTGAAGACAATATAGAACCAATCTGGACTAAGCCAGGATCCTTTTCAGTACTCACATTAACAGACATGATCTTTTTCATCAAGGGCTTAGTAGGCCTCTCTTCCCCTCAGTTGATCAAATTTTTTCAAATCCCGAGGAATTCTTCCCTCTTTGTTTTTTTCACAGTGTTAGAAAAAGTTTTGAAAAACTTTGGTCGATGCAATGATTTAAAGGCACAGAAAAGTAAGTGAAACTAATTGTAATTCATTCAGATTTGCTAGCTCAACTGGCTCAATGGTAGAAACAGACGCAAAAAAAAGAATCTAAAATACAAACAAAATCAAACAGGGAAGTGATGTCCGAGTTCACACCCCCGAAATCACCAACCTCTGACATAACAAGACTAACTCAATACAACAAGACTGACTCAATACCCAAGTCTAAAAGTACAATAAACAACATTTTCAAAGTGCTAAAAAGTACGTGCCATCCACCATATCTGGAGTAAAATGAGCGCCATCAGCAGGTGGTTCATCCCTAATCAAATAGTCACATTATCCCCCAAGTTCATTGATCTAGTGCCAATAGACTTTGTAGGACCTGGTGGACTGATAACCTTATTGTCAATCAGATCTTAAACTTCATGGCGAAGACGAAAACAAGTTTCAATGTCGTGACTGGTTTGCTGATGGAAGGCACAGTACTTGACAGCTTTATACCTGGATAGAAGAGGATTAAGGAGAGGCCAAGGGTCAAGAGGTTTGCGATAGCCTTGTCCTATGAGAATTTGGAGAGCTTTAGATAAGATCATGTAAAGGGGATTGAAGGTGCGTTTACCAGTCCTGACAGGATTTACAGAGGGGTCAGCAGGTGTTGACTGGGTTTGATAATCTCTTACAGGTGTAGGATTGGAGCTGAAAAGGGTGTTTTTGGCATGACAACCCTTTTCATGGTTTATCCCTACATTCAAAATGCCCCCAACCTGGACAACAAAAGTGTCATCCACAGTTTTTGCAACAACTGCAAGCACTTGCCATTTGTTCAGCCCTTTGACCTTCAAAGCCTCAATAGCCCACTGAAGTTGTTCATAAGGATCAATACTTGCCCCAGCCTTGTTCTTGCAACTTGTTTCAACTTTGCCAAGGGATTGGGTGACTATATTGAGGCAAAGCTCGATTATTGTTGACATGTCATCACCCAGACTTGAAACAGCTTCAGGTTAGCCCTTTTTCAATTGTAGCTCGCCCCAAGATTGGGGAGCCTTTTGGCGAGAAATTTCTGGCATGTGATGTGGTCAATGAGGGAGCCAAAATCCCAAAGGCTAAATCTGTCACAGTTCTCTGCAAATCTTCAATCATGCTCATTAGCTCAGAAGTAATGGGTTCATGGGTTTGAAATGATTGGGGTTCAAGTGCATTCATCATACACAAGTGCCTGTTTTCTGGAATGAACACCTTAGGCTTGGGTAAATGGGCTGGGGTGATGTATATGCTGGGGTTGTAGGTAGATAATAGTGTACAGATTAGGTTGAGGTGTGAAGATACTAGGTTAGTGGTGGCCTGAGGTCCTTTTGGTGGAGCTATGATCTCTTCGTCAATAAGATCCTGAATCTTATGACGGAGGCGAACGCGACGGTTTGTATCATAACCGTGTTGTTGATGATAGGCACAGTATTTAGCTGGGTCATGTCTTGGTGGAAGAGGATTTGGAAGGGGTTGGGGTTCTAGGAGCTTTAGGTACCCTTTTTCTAGCAACGTTTTCAAGGCTTAAGAGAGACTCATGTAAAGAGGATGGAAATTTCGGGCTTGGGGCCGAGTTGAAGTGGTTGATTTTTGGCTATTGATGGGAGTGGTGACAGTGTTTACTTCTGAGCATTTCACAGCTGTGCTACCACTAGTAGTAGCATTGGAACTGCGAACAACATTCTTCTTCAAAGGCTCATTATCTTCCATAATGATCCCTTGTCTGATGGCATCCTCGATTTGAACCCCCATTTCATGAAGCTCTGTAAAGGTAAATAGAGGTAGAAAAATCATCTTCTGCAGCAACTTGCCATGCAGATTCTGAACAACTATTTTTATCTGATCCTTCTCGGAAGGTCTTGTGGTCATCATCGAGGCTTTGGCCCTCTATCTAGTCACAAACTCAGAGAAGCCCTCATTTGGCTCTTGACGGGTTGCCTCGAGATCATGAGTTGTGACCTCAATCTGTGTATTGTAAAAGTATTAAGCAATGAAGGCTTCAGCCATCTCCTCCCAATTCTGTTTGACGGAATCTTCCAACTTAACATACAAAATGGCCACTATACCCGACATGATGCGACCAAAAAGAGATAGCTTCTGTGGTCTAGTTAAGCCCATCGGTCGCAAGATATCAGAAAACAATTGCAAGTGGACCATCAGATCCCTAAAGCCATCAAAACGATCAATGTGAGGCATTTTAAACCGATCCGGCAATGTAACTACAAAATCAGTGTATCCATCCTCTATGTCCGGGATGGAGTTAACCCCTTGTGCTCTCTTGAACAACTTCTCTAATTTGTTGACTTTGAGCATAGTTGGATCAACTTCAAATTCAAATGGTGCCTCGGTCTGATAAACCAGTGCTTTGGAAGCTTGTGCTGGGATTGGCTCTGTTGGATTGCCCTGGTTTTCTTGGACATTAGTAGTATTAACAGTGGCACTAGGCATAGGGATAGCTGCGGTGGGTACATGTGATGCAGAGGTCGCTGTTGCCTGCGGTTGCTGTTGCTGTAGCCTAGTTATAACCTCGGCCTGATGGCCGTAACCTTGACTTAACGAACTGTGTCATGTTGTAGTGTCTCGACTGTCTGTGGCAAATGATATATTAGTTCCTCTATACTGGCCGGTGGATACTGTACCATTGGAATAAGTGACTGGTCTTGTGCTGGACTTAGGGGTGAGCATGGTCCGGATTGGACTGGATTGGGATAAAACCAAGACCAATCCGTTATTTACGGTTTCTAAAAAATTGGAACCAATCCAATCCGTTTAAATCATGGAACCAATCCGAACCAATCCATTTAAATACGGATTGGATCGGTTTAGGACCACGGATTCACATAATTAAATAACAAAAATATATATATAACACTTTAATTTTATAAAAATATAAACATAGAGCTATATTAGTTCCACAATAGCAACATATTTTTCTATAATAGCGACATACTGTTCTAAAATTTAAGCAACCATAAGAAAACTGGTTTCACTATAAGTATTTAAACTATTACAAATTAAAACTAAAAACCAACAAACAAAAGTAATAAAAGAAGATATTATACGGTTTTCGGTTTGAGTTTAGATTTTATATAGAATTAAGAAAAGATACTATGGGGGATGATGTATAATAAAAATATAGACTATTTGTATACGGTCCGGATCGGTTCCAATCTGGAACCGTGGGGTTCAATCCGGAACCAATCCGTAGACTACGGATTTTTAATTCTTCAATCCGGAACCGAACTGCGGATTCAAAAAACCAATCCAAACCTATCGGATTGGACTGGACTGGATCGGATTACGGATTTCACAGATTACTTGCTCAGCCCTAGCTGGACTGGAAGTAGATGACTATTCATGAACTGGACTACACACAGGTGAGCCAAAGGGTGACTCCTATAGGAACTGGACTGGTGAATTTTGTCTGTCCGTTCTTTGCCTTGTAACCAGTGACAGTGAAGCAAACACTGGCCACTCCTGAACTAAATTTCTGACATGATAAAGTCTATCGACACGAGTCCAGAGTACCTGGGGGATATCAGAGCCTTCTGAAGCTATGGTTCCAGGACTACCTTGCAAAAGAGAAAACAGACAGCACCTTAACCCAATTTCACTATAATAGATATGATCATAGCTGAATGAATGTACTCCCAGCTGCATTCTGCCCCATAAACTAATACCAACTGTACCACTGATATGAAGCACCCCTGTACAGTTTCACTGCAAAGCACATACTAGGTAAAAGAGAGCCAAAACACCCCTATAAGGGGTAGGGTTACCCTGTCCTAGTTTCGTCATGAACTAGGATTCACTATTTCAATCAAGCGGTTTCACGCAATCCTGCACAAGGGTGATGTAGCTTGACTTTTCGCGTTCCTTTCGGAAGGCGAATAGCCCTACAGTTCGGACTCCTCTTGTGGTTCTGAATCTGATTTCACAAGTGCAATGTGAAATAGTGAAAACACAAAAAGAATCCAAATCCAGCAATTCTTTTTGGAAAATCGGTGTTTGAATCAAATGCCAAAAATGGACTACTTTGCCAGATTTCAGAGTCGCTACCTAAATATTTTTGGAAAATTTAGGAAACCCGAGACTCGTGCCAAAGGCCATTAGTCTGTCATTATTGAAAAATCAATGATGTGATTTTTATTTACATTATATGCTCTTGTTCCGATTATTAGCCTAACATTACTATGTGACGCACACACAAATATAGACTAATTTGCAAGAATTGGAACATTTGATCTCATGTTTTGTTTTGAAATTGTTTTGTGAATTTGCCACTTGAAAAAGTGGGCTAAAAATGGAACATTAATCAAACTACCCCAATTCAAGCAATTAACCTTCATCCATAGGCATTCAAACAATTATATCAATTAAGCACTTAGCCTCATGGGATTCATGCTTTGAACATGGCATCACAAACACTCAATGCAAGATGCTAAAACAAAAAAAAAAAAACTCACCTAGTACTCCGAGCCAAAACAAAACAAAATAATTAGAAAAGTATGCATGTTCCTAATTTTATGCGATTATGGCTAATCCAACACACATATTATGTATTTTATAGGCTCAGCTATGAACATGGCAGATGATTTCATTCAAGACATGCGATAAAGCACGTATTCAAGCAATGAATTTAAACATTTGGTTAGTATGGTGAGCTGAACCTTGGATGCATGCAAGACAAATAGATGCAAAACATGAGAATGCTAATGAAACTGATGTTCTAAACTAACCATCTTAAGTGATTAAATAAAAGGGAGAAAGACGTGGGTTAGAAGACATACACATTATTACAACATTTGATCCCTCACACAGGAGGGTGCGAATCAATGTCCGAAAGTCCAAATTAACTAACTATTACAAAATTGAGTGATGAATAATAATTAACTTAACTAAGTTAATTAACTACTTTATTACAAACTTAACTAGCTATACCAATTAACTAAGCTAATGGCTACAACAATACTAATTTACAATAAGATTAATTTACAACTATAATAATCGTAACACTAATGAAACAATTAATCGCATTCGACAAAGGCATAAGTGAAGATGGATGAAGGTTGCATGCACAGCGCCTGAGAGCTACTTTGTCTGTCCAAACCTACAATGTTTCATCTTCAGCCACTGCTCTGTTTTCCTACAAAACTGCACTGATGGCCGACTAGGTCTACAGATGGCCGGTCGTGCATCAATTTGGTACAAAACTCTATTTTTGTGTTCTAAGGTGAATCAGTGCAGACAGAGTGTTCTCAAGCTCTGTTATTCCCATCTTCCTTCTCTGTCATAGGAAAGCCTTGAGAGAAGGTTGAAATCCAAAGCCATCATTGAGAAAATTGATTGCTTGATGATCTCGGATACAATTTTGGACAAAAAGTCAATGAATGCAATGAATAAGACCACCCCTTCCCTCTTGTCATGGAGTAAGCTCAAAGAGGGAGGTTGCAACGCTTCAAGAATCATCATAATGCCATGAATTAGCAATGTGACGACTCTTGACACAAGGAACTTGGCATACATGACCAAGTTCAAACAATTTTAAGCCATTTCTTTATATGGGTTGTTCCAAGTTTTAATCCAATTTTATGAAGCCTTGCCATTCTTTAGTCATTTGTCCACGGCGATGTTAAAGTCCTCTAAAACAGAAGTAATGTCAAATGAGAGGTTCTTCAAAAACATGAGAGAGAGAGAGAGACTATATCGTTGACAATGAATCTCCGAAAAGATTAAGCCATTAGGTAGAAGTCTTTCTTACATATTTTGAGCAACCTCAATCAGTTGAAATCACTCTCAAGAATGAAAGAGATGGATGGTGGATTGATTGTTAAAATTAGACTCTTAACATGAAAATAAAGTTTAAAACAATATACAACATCTTATGTATGCCAACTTATAAGACAACAAATGAATTAACCAAAGCATGAACCAATTTAAAAGGCTTGGACAGCCCTAAAACAACCCTTAATACATAAAAAAAAAATTAGAGGTTAAAAATGCTTGAAAAGAGCCTAAAAAGCCTAACAACAAAGAGATGAAACAAGGCTAGAAAGCAAGAACAAGGAGGGGTGGCTAACCCCTCCACTTTTGAAACCTCAAAACATGATTTTTAACCTTTTTTAAACTCTAAAAATCAGTGCAAGGAGCAAAGAAAAGGAGTGTAAAAGAAAGGTTTGAGCTATAGGTGAAGTTATAGAAAAAGTGTTAGACTCCTCTATTCTTTTGGTAGCTCTTCAAACCCAACCTTAAACACTTCAAATAGGATCAAAACAACATAAAACAATAAGAACTAAGTAGTAAATGAAAGAAGTGAAGGCAAGAAGGAAGATAGCAAGCTTATACCTCTCAAAGGAGTAAGCTTGTGGTTTGTGATCAAACTAAGCTCCAACACACTCTCAAGCTTGAATTATGCTTCTCAAAGATCAACCAAGGCTCTAAGATGGTGAGACAAGGTTGTGTATGGTGTATGGAGATGACACCAGGAAGTTAGGTTAGCTCAAAGGTTGTTTGCTAAGGAAGAAAGAGGATGGAGGAGCTCTCAAGGTGTATATAGCCTTTCTAAATTTTGTTCAACCCTCAAAACAATAACACAGCTTCGTTTTTATAGAATTTGAGCTCAAAAGGTGTTAAATATCTTAAAAAATGGACATCTAACAGCCTCCCGCCCAAAACAGTGTTTTTCCCCAATAAGGGCCGGCCAGCCATTCATAGTCACGGCCAGTCGTCACTGATGCACTGCCGGGCTTTGATGCCCTCCCTTGTTTTTTGGTTCAAACTCAGCTCAGGGTGGAAAAAGGTCCAAAAATGGGACTAAGAGGTTCAAACAAGGTAAATGTTGAAGATTTGAGGTTATTTTGAGAGCCTGACTGAAACCAAATCGCTGTGAATTCAAAGCATACAATTCAACTTTCATCATCGAGTGTATCGAACCAAGCGCCTAAGTCTTGCGGGTGGTCAAAATGGGGTGTCTACAGGTGAGCATCATGTCCTAGTTTGGATTAGTCACTATGGCTTTTCTATTTGCAACTAGGCCAAATGGTCAAAGGGGGTACCTCAGCAAGACTGCCTATAGAGAAGTGAAAGGATGATCAAACGGTATAGTGGTAGTCCAGATTCAAGAGTAGTGTTCCCATCATGGTAGAGCCCACTGCCGGTCAACCTTTTAGCAAGCTTTTGGGCAAACCTCTGGCAAATTATCCAGGAATAGCAGATGACAAACACAGTGAGTTAAGCGCACCAATACAAATGCAATGCAAAGAACATAAAAGTGTAGAAAAAATTTCACATCATGAAATTCGAGTCAAGTTCTCTAAAATCCCCAGCAGAGTAGCCAGAAACTGTAGCTCGACTTTCGTGCTCCTTTCGGATACGATAGCCCCACAGTTTGGACTCCCGTGATTCTGAATCTAATCTCACAAGTGTAATGTGAAATAGATAAACACCAAAGAGTCCAAATACGGAAAATCTTTTGGAAAATTGATTTTGAATCAAAATGTCAAAAATAGACTGCTTTGCTAGATACAGAGTTGCCACCTAAATATTTTTGGGAAATTTAGTAAACCCACATGTGTCCGTCATCACCAAAGTGTCTCGGCTCGGGAACTTAGCTACGAGAGGAGAAGGTCATGAATTGAGCACTCCATTACCCGATCAAATATCGCCATCTACTAATCATGATGTGATTCTTATTTACATTATATGCTCTTGTTTCAATTATTAGACTAACATTACTATGTATTGCACACAAGTATAGACTAATTTGCAAAAATTGGCACATTTGATTTCATGTTTGTTTTTTTTAAATTGTTATAATACGTACCACTTGAAAAAGTGATCGCATATGTACATTACTCAAATTATTCCAATTCAAGCAATTAGCCTTCATCCACAAGCATTCAAGCAGATATATCAATTAAGCACTTAGCCTCATGGAAAGCATGCTAGACATGGCAACAATCACATCCGTGCAATATGCTAAAACACAAAAATACTCACCTAGTACTCCAAGCCAAAAAAAGATGACAGAGTTAGAATAATGCATGATCCTAACTATGCAATATGACTAATGCAACGCATACAATATGCAATTACTAGGCTCGGCTACTAATATGGCATATGAATTAATTTGATAGCATGCGGTCTAAGCACGTATTCAAAGAAGTATTAACTAACAATGCATTGTTAGAATGACAAACCGAGCCATGATGCATGCAAGACAAGTGGATGTAAACATAGAGTATGCTAAAAGAAACATGATCTTCTAACTGCCCATCATAAGCAAGTAAATAAAAGGGAGAAAGACGTGGGGTTGTGTAGACACCCCATTTTTGACCGACCTTAAGACTCAGACGTCATCGACTGAGCGCTCAATGATCGCACATGTTTGTGCTCGTTTCGAGTTTTCAGAATTTTCGACTGAGTGCCTTACCTCCGGGCCTCTGAACTCTTTGTGTTTTGGCATGGTTTGTGGACCATGCCTTGTTGACCTTGCCTGGAGGGAGAGAGAGGTCTGTAGACCACTTTTTGTGGTCGTAGACTACTTTTCCCTCTTGTAGGCTAGTTTCCGGTTTCCAAAGCCTTCAGCGGAGCGCCTTGTCTCGGGACCTCTTAACGTTCTCCTCTTGGCTTGGTTTTCGGACCATGCCTTGTTGCCTTTGCCTAGAGGGAAACAACGGTCTGTAGACCACTTTTTGTGGTTGTAGACCACCTTTCCTTCTCGTAGACCACTTTTTGCACCCGTAGACTAGTTTTCAGGGCTTCCGGCTGCGCGCCTTGTCCCGCGGACTTTTGTCTTGCTTCCTTTTTGGTTTGGTTTTGAACCAAACCTTGTTTTCCTTGCTTGAAGGGTGGAATAAGGGGTGTAGACCAGTTTCTCTCCCTGAAGACCACTTTTCTTCCCTACCAACCAGTTTTCTGGTCGGCCAGCTGGTCTTGGTGGTCTTTGGACCACCTAAAGTGGTCGGCAGCCATGCCACCCACCTCCACTCTTTGTGCAGACAACTCCTCCCCCTTGCCGACCACTTTCTCTTCCTGCAGACCACTTTCTCTGGTCGGCCGACCAGTGCAAATAGCTGGCCGACCACTTCAACTGGTCGGCAGCTTTCTTGCACTTTCTGTAGATATTTTCCATGCCAGCTGTTGGGCACAGAAAGCATCTTCCATACACGTGTATGGAGGGATTGATTTAAGTTTCAAGCTTGCTCAACAAGCTTGATGCATGTTTTTCTATAAAAGGGAACCTCCTCCCTCTTGTCTCAGGTTCAAAAAATTGCTTAGGGCATATACATATCTCTATCTCTATATTTCTTCCTTTGCTCCATATTATGCTTGAAAGTGCCTTCTCTTCACACTTTTGCACACAAACACATAGTGAAACACCTTCAATCTTGGACTGAGGTTCTTGGAGGTTTGTTTGGAGCTCAAGGCTTGGTTTTTGCCTCAGAAGTTGCTGTCTTGCTTTGATTCTTCAAGGGTGAGTCTCTAATCCTTTTAAAGCCTTGTTGTAGTTGCTTACTAGGCCACCCTTGCATGCTTATTTTGGCTTAACTCTCAACTGCAAAAAGTTCTGATTTTAAGTTCTTGAAATGTTTGTTTAAGGCTTCTTTAATGTTGGGGGTGGTCTACTCCCTTGCATACCTTATTTGCTAGGCTTTTGAGCCATCACTTTAGGCCTTTGTGATCACTTTTATTTGGCCTCTTCACCACTGAATTCCAGAGGAATTTTAGTGGTGGAAAGTGTGTTTTGAGGTCTTAAATAGGAGGGGGTTGTCCCCCCTCCTCTTCTCTTGTTTGCTTGTGTTGATGGCTCATCAAAAGAGCATGTAGTTCTATCTTCTTGAGGCTTTGTTTGAGCACTTTTTTATGACCTTTTAGACCTGTCATGACTCTATTTTTGGCTATCTTGGTCACCCCTTGCATGCTTCTTGTATGTGTAGTGTAATCCTATTTGTGGCTCATCAAAGTAGCATGTTTGTTAAGCTTGTTTTGGCTCCATCTTAGCATGTCTCAGGCCTTATTTCAGCATGGCATACCTCTGTTTTGGCTTGGTTTGGTTACCTCATGCATGCATTCTACACTTGTAGTGTAATCTTGCAATCTAGCCTAACATGCATCATGCTTTGGACCATCATTCTAGCATGTTTTTGGCTCCACTCCAGCAAGCTTTCACTCATATTTTACCATGCTTAAGCTCTGTTTTATGTTGTCTTGGTCATGCATGCCTTGCTTTGTATAGCCATAGTTCATTCTTGCTTGCTAGCTTTGTGTTTTGAGTCCATTAACATGCATTGCTTGGGCTATTTGCATGATTTAGCATCACTTGATACATGATTTCAGAGCATGTTTCATGGCCATACACTCACATGTGTCACTCTTTCAATGCTTTGGAGGGTTGGTTCTTTATGCTTTAAAAATGAGCCATTGTGTATGCCATCTTGCCTAAGCTTTTAGGCTGCCATATCAGTGTGTTTTTGGTCTTGTTTTGCCATAATACAAGTCTGATTTTTGTTGGTGAAGTCATCTCATGCTTGGTTTTGGTAGGTGTAGTGTAATCCTCCTTATTGGCCTCGCATTTGTCATGTTTTATGCCTTCATGCTAACTTGTCTTGGCTCTATTCCGTGCATGTTTTAGCCTTGATTTGACATGTTGTATGACTGTTTTGGGTTGTTTTGGCCATATGGTTCATGTATTGCATAGCTGTAGTGCAATTGGGCTTGCTAGCCTTGTGTTTTCATGCCTCCTAGCATGCTTCATTTGTGACATGTGCATGATTTGGCATCATTTAAAATGATATTTCAGAGCATATAGTATTGCCATATTCTCACTTCTTTCACTCTTTGAGTGCTTTTAAGGGTTATGCCTTTGTGCCTCACTGTAGACGTCCTCGAACGCCCCGGGAGGATGACTCCCGTTCTGTTCATATTGGGTTTACTACAGTTCGGACTCAAATTGTCACGGTTCTAAATCTGAACCAAAGAGTCCAAATCTGGCAAATCGTTTTGAGAAAACAGATTTTTGAAAGAAGTGCCAAACATAGACTGCTTTGCCAGATACAGAGTCGCCACCTAAATATTTTTTATGGGGGAATTTAGGAAACCCTGACTCGGTGCCAAAGGCCACGTGTCCGTCATCACCAAAGTTGCCTCGGCTCGGGAACTTGGGTACGATTGGGGAAGGTCAGCTATGAGCACCCCCTCTCGCCTGGTCCGAAGACCGGCCTCTACTAACCATGATATCCGATTTTGAAAACCTTATGTGCTCTTATTCCGGTTATTAGCCTAGAATTACTATGTTATGCGCACAGCAAACAAGTATAGACTAGATTGCCTAATTTGGAAATAAGCATTGCATATCCGTTTGTCTTGAAAAACACTTTGGAATTTGCTACTCGCAAGTAGGCTAAAATACGGATTTCAACGAGTTTTTCCAACTCAGACAATCCAACCTTCACCCACAGGCAATCAAACAGTTTATCTCACATAAGCATCTAGCCACATGGTAAACATGTTGTCATGATGGCACTCACACGTATGCGGTATGCTAAAGCATGAAAATACTTACATCGTACTCCGTGCCAAAACAATAAACTAGTTAGCAAACATGCATGGTCCTAATTCATGTTAAGTTTGACTAATGCAACACATACAGGATGCAATTAGAGTAGGCTCGGCTGACCTAAACATGGCATGTGAAATGCAGTCAATTGATGCACGTATTCAATTTGGAATTGAAGTACAAATGCAGTTAGCGTGATGCGCCGAGCCCGGTGCATGCAAGACAAATGCATGGATGCACGCATGCATAGCATAAGGTATGCTAATTTTAACATGCCCTAATCTACCATCAAAGCAGGTAAATAAAAGGGAAGAAAGAAGTGGGGATTGGAAGACATGCACACACACGCACCCACACTTATTACAGATTCGCCCTCGCCCGGAGGGACCAAAAGAATAATACAAATTAATTAACTACGAGCTAATTAATTATTACAAATTGCCTAAGTAGTTAACAAACTAACTAAGCTAGGAAAAACTGTAAACCGCCTCAGGAAGAGTGCCCAATGCAATGCATGCTCGGTCCTGCTCGGAAGTGCACTGCCATGTATAGACTGCCTCTGTTTTCCCTGCTCTGCCTCTCTGAAGATTGTCAAAGTCTCAGAACTGCTTCCCTGGACATTGGAAGACACCACCGGCTGAGTAGAATTGCCACCGGCAGTGGGATGTGGTCATCGGTAGAGAGTGAAACTATCGGCCACCAATTGATTGCCGGTCGGCACTCTGTGCAGTCGATTGGCAATAAATTCCTGCAGAACCTGTTTGACAGCAGCAGAGGACAGAATCTTGCATGGCAATGCAATTCAAGCCATGTATGCACCAACCAAGCCTCTTATCATGTTTATGACTCAAAGGGTCATGGTCCTTGGTTCTTGGACCACCAATCAAGCATTTTCATGCATGATGGCCCAAAGAACCAAGTTGTGCATTTCCATTTCAAATGTAATGCAATGCACATAGTCAAGCCAAGGAGCTTCTACCTCTATCATGGCTTGGTCAAGAGGTGAAGCATGCATGCCAATGCAATGCAATCCTAAGCATGGGAGCTAGCATACAATATGAGCATGCAACAAGCAATGCAAAACATGCATCAATCATGCAAGGCATAGACAGCAATCATGGAAGGCATGTGGCAAGCATGTTGATATCAAGCATGTGAGATATGACCCAAATGTACAAGTATGCAAGGCATGGCCAAGGAAATGAGGGCCAAAACACACGCACACATGCATGCAAATATGGTCCAATTCCTAAGGCTCAACAAAGAAGCATTGAACTACACTTAGTGCAACCACACATGGCATGAATTAAATGACTAAAAACAGAATTTTAGCACATTAAAACAAGGCCTAAAGATCACTTAGATGGCATCTAAATGGCCTAAATTCAAGACATGCAAAATGCACTTTCAAGGAGCATGAAAACACAACTCTTGAAGCAACAAAGAGCTATGAAATGCAAGAATACAAGCATGCTAAATGGACTGAAATGACATGGCAAATGGTCCCAACCCACTAAATCAAAGCAAGTAATGCATGCTACACACTCACACACTTAAGCTAGCAAGCTAAAATGCAAAGGAGCTATGCAATGTATGACAAGTATGACTAAAGCAACTTAAAACAGAGTTAAAGCATACAAAAAAATGCATTAAAACTTCACAAAGCTAAGCCTAAAACATGCTAAAACAAGGGCTTACAACCTAAGGCATGTTAAGGCAACAACAAGGCATTACAAGGTAGGTATGCTAAGCATGCATGGGTGTACCAAAACCAACTTAAAACCATGTTATATTATGACAATATAAAACATGAAAAACAGCCAAGTTATGATCACAAACCTCAAACATGATGCTCCCTCAAGAGGCCAAAAAAGTGCCTTTTCAAGGACAACAAGGAGAGGGGGTGGCCCTCTCCTTCTTGGGACTTCAAGGTATCATCCTTACCACTGAAATCCCTCAAGATTTCAGTGGTGAGGAGACCCAAACACCAAAGTCCCGAAGCTCAACTCAAAATGGCACAAAAAGGGGCCTCTCAAGGCTTAAGAGGGTCAAACACCTCCAAACCACAAAACCACTATAAACAAACTATTTAGAGGGCCCAAAAACAAAACTTTTTTATGTTATACACTAAGCTCAAAACAGTTCTAAGATAGGCAAAAATAGTATGCAAAAATGGGGAAAAAGGAGTGAGTTTCTTACCCTTGTTGACCTTCTTCACAAACGATGATCTTGTTGCTTCCTTGAGCTCAAATCCAGCCAAGAATACCAAGAAACCTCTGGTTTTTCAAGGAACCAAGGAAAGGTGTAGCACTATGTGTTTGTGTGCAATAGTAAGACACAAACACACTTATACACACACAAAAAGAGATGTAGAGATAGGATATATATAAGTCCTAACCCTAGAACCAGAGCTTCTAACAATGTTTCTCTCTCTAAATTGTCTAACCCTAAAGCCAAGAGAGGAGGGCTCCTCTTATAGGCAAAGCAATCTTGTAAAGCTTACAAGGTAAGCTAACAAGGAAGCCATCCCTCCATACACGTGTATGGAGGGGAACAAAATGCAATACAGCTGTATTAAAATATCTGCAAAAGCAGATGAACAGTAGTCGGCTACTCAAAATTGCCATTTTGACAAAATAGACTGCCGACCGGCAATATACATTGCCGATGGCAGCAAAACACCAGCCGGTGGCCTCTAGCCATGGCCGGTGATGTGTGGGGATGCCTCACAAGGCATTCCCTGCCCTTCCAAGGCAAAACATAAGTGTTTGGTGCAAAACCAGACACTAAACAGTCGAGTTCGGAGATCCTGAGGCAAGGCGTGTAGCCGAGACCTCCGAGAACTCCAAACGAACACAAACATGGATGATCACCGGGTGTTCAAACGGTGACGTCCAAGTCTTGAGGACGGTCAAAAATGGGGTGTCTACACTCACTTATGGCCTAACTTGTATACATGCATGCCTAGGCTTTTGAGCTCCCATCTCAGCATGTTTTGGTCTTTGTTTTGACCAATTTGAGCTCTGTCTATGGTTGGTTCTATCATTTGTGCCATGTATTGCATGCCTCTTGTGTAGTCCCTTTTGATAGCCTTGTGCCTTAGGCCTTCTAACATGCTATGCTTGTGTTGTTCGGATGATTTGGCATCATTTAATACTTGATTTCAAAGCATATAGTGTTGTCACACTTCCATATTTATCACCTCTCGATCATGTTTGAGAGTTGTGCTCTTATGCTTAGTTGATGGGCCATTGCATGAGCATGCATTATCTTGCTTTTCATGCCATCATTTCAGCATTTTGGCCACTGTTTTGGCATGATTTAGGTCTGTCCATATTCGGTTTAAGTCCATTGAGCATCGTATTGCATGCCTCTTGTGAGATGTTCTTTCCTAGCTTTGATGCCTTAGCTTCTAAACTTGCCATGCATACATTGTTCATATGTTGAAACCTTGTGCATGCCATTCTGACATTCATAGAAGAGCATGTTGTTTGCATGTTGTTTGCATGTGGTTACATTGCATTGTGTTTGCATTTTGTTGCATTGCATGTTGTTTGCATGTTGTTACATTGCATTGTGTTTGGATAGGGTGTTAATCCAAACACGAGAAACGAGGAACGTTTCATACTTGAAGTGAATGAAACGTGCCTCATTTCTCGGTCGCCGACCCTCTTGATCATGTATGATAGAGGTTAAGGCCCTTATGTGTTATTTGTGCATTCATTAAATTGAATTGTGCAAACTTGGCTTCTCGGCCATCGTGCATGCGCTGCTCGGTTGTGGCCCGAGAGTCGAGTACCACACTCCTTGAGCTTAAGAAATGATAGGAGGGTGGTTGTGCACACATACCTTGCAAATACACTGCCGTGCCCCTTCTTGTTCTCTGTTGCAGCAAAATGGAGCTTGGGCAGAATTTCTGGTCGGCAGACCAGAAAAAGTAGCTGGCCGACTACTTTTTCTAGTCTGCAGCATACTTAGGTGGTCTACAGGTGGTCTACACCATCATCAACTGGTCGGCAACCCTCCTGGGGGTCCCCATTTTGGAGTAGAAGCTATCTGGAGCTTTGTGCAGTGTTCTGAGATCAAATGCAAACAGAGGCAAGTTGGGCATAGCGATGGATTTCCGAGCGAGGAACCAAATGCATGCATTGTTCAACTTTCCAAAGCAGAGCTGAGTACTGTAGTTTAATGCTTATTTGTCTAGCTTGAATTTGTAACTTAATTAATTTTTGATTAGTTAAGGTGTTGTAATAACTAGTTGTAGCTAGTCATTCATTTTGTTGTGTAATAACTAGTCTAATTAGTTTTATTAGATTAGTTAGCTAGCTTAACTTAGATGTAGCTTAGCTTATTATTCGGACCCTCCGTCGAGAGGGCACATTGTTGTAATAAGTGTGTGTGTGTGTGATGCATGTCTTCCAACCCCCATTTCTTTCTCCCTTTTACTTATCTGCTTTCAGTGGTTAGTTTTAGGGCATATTTCAATTAGCATCCTTATGCTTCGCATGTTTGCATTCATTCATCTGTTTTGCATACACCGGGCTCGGCGCATCATACAAACTGCATTGTATTTCAATTCCAATTTGAATACATGTTATCTAGTTGCATTCACATACATCTTAGAATAGCCGAGCCTATTTTAGTTGTATTTTGCATGTGTTGCATTAGTCATCTTGTATAATTAGGATCATGCATTGATTTCTAATTGGTTTCTGTTTTGGCTCGGAGTACTAGGTAAGCTTTTACGCTTTAGCATACTGCATGAGATGTGTATGTTTCCATATATAGCATGCTTGCCATGAGGCTATGTGCTTATGTGTTTAAATGCATGAATGCCTGTGGATGAAGGCTTCATTGCTTGAATTAGAACAATTCATCAAAATGTGAGTTTTAAGCCCACTTGAAGTGGCAAATCATGTTGTTTTCTAAGCCCACTTGAGGGTGACAAAATCCACAACTTAGCCTACTTGCGAGTAGCACTTTCGAACCATTTTCACAAACAAACATGAGATGTTTTGTTCTAATTTGAGTGATTCAGTCTATATTTGTATGTTGTGTGCATCACATAGTAATTCTAGATTAATAATCGAAATAAGAACACATGCGTCTTCAAAAACAACATATCATGTTAGTAGAGGCCGATCCTTTGATCGGGCGAGCGGGGTGCTCATTTCAGGACCTTCCCATCTCGTACCCAAGTTTTCGAGCCGAGGCAACTTTGGTGATGACGGACATGTGGCCTTAGGCACAAGTCAAGGTTTCCTAAATTTTTCCAAAATAAAATATTTAGGTGGCGACTCTGAAATCTGGCAAAGCAATCCATGTTTGGCGCTTTTTGATTAAAATCAATTTTCCAAAACGATTTGCCGGATTTGGACTCTTTGGTGATTTATCAGTCTTACATTGCACTTTGTGAGATTAGATTCAGAACCGTGATAGGAGTCCGAACTGTAGTAGCTAGAACTACAATTCGCGCCCTCGCGCGCGGAGTGGAGTTCGGGCGGTCTACAGGTTGGAAAACACACACATTATAACAAGTTTGCCCTCGCGCAGGAGGGTCTGAATAAACTAACTAGCTAAGCTAATTAACTAGCTATTACAAAACGAATTCACTAATTATTACAAACCGAATAAACTAACTATGCTAGCTAGTTATTACGAAACCAATTAATTAAATAACTATTCTATGGAACTAACTAATTAATTACACTAATTAATTAATTACAAATTAGAATTAACTAATTAATTACAACATTAAAGAAGTAACTAAGCTAACTAATCAGCCCCGGGAAGCGAGGAATGCTCATGCATGAGCAGATTTCCACCCGAAAAGCCCATTGTTCTGCTGCCAGAATGCCTCTGTTGCATAGTTAGAATATCTTTTCACTTCAGCCTCTGCTTTATTATATTCCAAAAAGTTGTTGCTCAATTTGACAAAAGTGGTCGGCAGGCTAGAAGTAGTGGCCAGCCGGCCACAAAAGGTAGCTTGTCATCCAGAAGAAATGGCCTACCAGCCAAAAAAAGTGGCATGCCGGCCACTAAAGCCTGGTTCCTCCTGTTGCAACAGAGGACAAACAGAGCACAAATAAAGCATCCTTAGGGGATGTTTGTACACCTTACCCCTCCTTATTATCAAACAACTCAAAGGAGTGGCAAGCTCAATTTTCAAGCCATCAATCGATGCAATTTCATTGCATGATGGCGTATGAACAAAGGGGTACAATTTCAATAAATGCACAATAAAAGACTCTCAAACCTCCTCCCTATCATTGATTGATCAAGGGAAGTCGTTGACCTTGGAAACTTGAACCATTTCATCACTAGCAAGTATGAAATACCTTAAGTTTCCGTGTGTTCAATTAACATCCGATTGAACACCAAATTGCTTATTATCTTGCATCATTTTCAGTCCCAATTTTATTACTTCATTTTAATTACCAACCATTCCTTAGTTCATTAAGTCCAATAGTGATCTTTAAGTCCTCTAATGGAAAGAAATATCAAACAAGGAGTTGTTTTGGGCATGAGAGAGACACCATGCTGTTAGTAATGAACCCCCAAAGGGATTAATCCATTAAGCACAATACCTCAATCTTATGCTTAAACAAACACTTGGTTTGAAACAACTTTCGAAACAAAGGAAAAGCCAAGAAATGAGGGAGGTTGCAGAAGTGATTAGAGGTGATCACAAGTATGGAAAGCAAGAAATAAATGATATCAACTCAAATAAGTTGGTGGCTAAAGCCTAAACCTCCAAACCTATGAGGACCATTACATTACAAGCATGCAATACAAGGCATAAATGGAACAAACACACTAAAACAATCCAAAAATACCTAAAAATAGTGCTCGAATTGAAGGCAAAAGAGCTAAAAGAGTAAGCTAAAATGTGAAGTAAGTTAAGCTAGTAAACAAACACAAGGAGAGGAGGCTACCCCCTCCATTTTTGGGACTTCAAAAATGGTTTTAGCCTCTGAAAAACCTCTGAGATTCAGTAATAAAAAGCTCAAAAAAAGTTGACAAAAATGTGGGAAACATAAGGGTAAAGGCTTGAGAAGTGAGGTGCAAAGAAGGGTGATCCATCCCTCCACCTCTAAGGCCTTAAACCACAAGTTTTAGCCCAAAAATATAGAGTATAAAGTCCAAAAATAGTAGTAAAAATAGCAAATAAATCAAAGGAACAAGCCAAGACTTATACCTCTTGAAGAGGAGAACCCTTTCTAAGTGACAAACCAACACTTACACACCCTCTAGAGCTCAAAGTAAGCCCAAAAGTACCTCAGCTCAAATACCACAAGGTTTGGTTTAGAGTATATAGGTAAAGGCTTAAGAATTTGCAAGAGAGAGGGAATTGTAGAGAGAGAAATATTTTTGCTTCAAAATTTCCAACCCTCAAAAATGGAAGGGGAGGTCTTCTATTTATTGAAAAATATGAAACTCCCTCAGAAATATCCATACATACACGTGTGGGCAGATGCATGCACCAGTGGAAACAGTGGCACAACTGACATAAATATCTGGAAAAACACACAAGTGGCCGGCAGGCCACTAATGTTGGCTGGCAGGCCACACAAATGGCCGGCAACCCACACTAGGGAGCCTACAGGTCCCAGGGTTTTTAGGCTTGAAAAACTATGGTTTTGGTCCAAAACAAGCAAAAGGTGTATAGGGTTTGAAGGCTCAAAACTGTGGCATTCTGCTCAGGACTTTGAGCACTTGACAAGCATATACAAATTCATCATTGGGTGCGCAAGCGGTGGCACCCAAGTCATAAGGGCGGTCAAAAATAGGGCGTCAACATAGAGCTACTCTTGAGTTGTGGAAAGTTGGTGTGATCTGATAGAGGAGAGACAACTGATTGAACTGATTTAATATCCTCAACATCCCCCTACAAGCGAATAGGGTGATGCTGAAATTGCATGAGCTTGGCTTTGAGATATAAAGAACGAGATATTGAGAGAGGCTTAGTAAAGATGTCTGCCAATTGATCAATGGTTGGAATATACTGAAGAATCAACTTCTTAGCAAGAACTTGATCTCGCACAAAATGAGAGTCGACTTCGATGTGTTTAGAGCAGGAATGAAATACAGGATAAGATGCTAAAGCAATAGCAGAGACATTGTCACACCAGAGAGTAGGAGGCACAGGAGAAGAAATAGATA